>JBBPTV010000583.1:0-18438 GCA_038094275.1 Tubosaeta brunneosetosa | reverse complement strand
AGGATTCAGATGGTAAATGTCCTTCAGAAAGAAAATGTGAGAAGACGACAGCTTGGAAAATATATGGACATCGAGCTCACAGCACCCAGTAGTAGAACTGTCAAGGAGCGTTCTCAAGGTCTCGAAGCCGAGAAGTTCAGCCTCCTTAATGCGTAGGGAGAGAGAGAGCTTGTTGTCATCGACTAGAGATTGAATATACAATATGATAGCTTGGACGTGACGATTTGACCCTGCATATAGATTACAATGAAGGTTGGAAGGGGTCTGGTAACCAGTTGTTCACCTCCACAACAACAGAGCCTTGCATGTCGTGTGGTCAACGTGAGTCCAGAAAGGGTCAGGGAGAAAGGAGGTTGTGGACATGTACAATGGGGCAGCAATTTCTCGGAAAAGGATAGAAACCCGTGCTAAATTCCAGAGGTCTTCTGTGGGCAGTAAGGAAGCAATTTTGTGCAGCAATTCATTAGGGAGCGCCAACAGGCTTGAAAGTGGCTTATCAGGCAGTGAATGGAATATCACAGATAGAAAGTCAATTAAACTTACTATAAAAGCTTGAGGAAATGCCGAGCTGGGACCCGAGCTGGGATGTGGAATCTTGGCTAGCCGTAAGTCAGAGTGATCATCCTCTCTCCATCAGCAAATCATAAATCACCTGTGCAGTGCTGCACAGGTTGTCACAAGTGTGACAAGGTTACACCAAGGTCCCCCCCTGTGCAACTAAGTCACAGTTGTGTCACAAGTGCTTACATCATGGGAAAGCTGTACAACGGCATACAGCGCTGTGCAGCTGGTCTGTCTTGCGGTACTGTTATTTCTGTAACAACATGTACTAAAACATGGTAGCATTACGATACCAATATTAATCGCTATTAACATTGCAACCGTTTCTATGTCATGCGCGTACAATTTTTTCCATGTAGCACTGTATCGTGTGAACATGTCTGTACATGTCTGTCGTGCACTTGTACAATTCATATTACTGTCTGTACTGTGTCTGTACCATGTCTAGTCTATTACAGCCATGTGTACACAGTCCTAACCCAGCATGTATCGTCTGTGCCTCCCTGTACTAAGTCCATGGCCAGTCTGTCGTCATTTGTAGCGGTTGTGTGCGGACTGTATGTCTGTCTCTAGCTTGTGCCCGGTGTCGAGTTCATGGCAGCCTGTTGCTGTTTGTGGCAGTTATGTACCATCCGTACCTTGCGTGTACTCAACCTGTTGCTGTTTGTAGCAGCGCAGCCTATGTATGCATCTGTACCTTGTGTATGGCGATCTGTAGCTTGCCTGTGCCAGGTCCGTGCTTGGTCTGTCGCCATTTGTAGCGGCTGTGAACCGCCTGTACCTCGCCTGTACCAAGTTCAAGCCTGGTCCGTCGCTGTTTGTAGTGGTCGTGTACGCATCTGTATCTTGCCTGTACCAAGTCCTTGCCCTGTCGCGTCACCATTCGTAGTGGTTGTGTACTGTCTGTACCCTACCTGTACCAAGCTTGTGCCCGGTCTGTCGCCATTTGTAGTGGTTGCACCGTCTGTACCTTGCCTGTACTCAGTCTGTCGCCATTTGTAGCGGTTGTGTACCGTCTGTACCCTGCCTGTACCAAGTTCGTGCCTGATCTGTCGCTGTTCATAGTGTTGTGCCGTCTGTACCCTGTCTGTGAAATGCGCGTTTCGTCTGTAGCTGGCTTGTATTGTGTTCACCCCTAGTCTGTAGCGCACGTAGTCTCCCTGCACCGGTCCATGTGCAACCTGTGGCACCTGACGTGCATCCTGTACCACATGTCATACCATGCCATTATCGCACACGTTGTGCCAAAAAAGATTCTATTCGTCATCAAAGATCAATTAAAGGGACTCCCACCATTCTAATCATCATCACTATCCTCAACGTTAGACAGACCACCAAATTCGTCATCGCTCCCTTCGTCCTCAGTTTGTACAACACCCGTCCTTGACAGTAATATTAGAAAAGCACTAGCAAAAACAATAATATACTTACATCGCACTCGCTGTCCATTCCTTCAACATTGACGAAAGCTTCACTCCGTGATACCTGTTTTGCGCAGTAGAATTGATATTTTTGGCGAGTTTCTTATATGCAGATTCAACAGACTCAGTTTGAACGGGGTGGCCAGAACTGTGACCAGACGCCTTGTAGGTCTTAAGTATACTATGAACCTACGAAGAGCTCAGTATGCCCTCAAACAAATTGAGGAACCTCACATATGCCGCTACCAACGCAACAGCCGTCTTTGGGACGCTTGATTTAAATTTGTCGAACGTGTGGAGAGACTTGGACGAATTACGATAGAATGCGACTTGACAGATACGTCTAAGCGCAGGATGCGCAAAGTGAGACGTCCGGCCCTACAACAGGTGTTATACTGCAAGTCCAAGGTGCTAGACATACGTACACGTTGGTCTGGGTCACCTTTCAAATACTTTGAGCCTTTCAGCCAATCGGCAGCCTCTTTCTTAATAGCTTTGAGACGCGCTGCATCGCTGAGGCTGGGGGATGCGGTCAGATTGTAGGCAACAGGAACGACTTCTTGTGCGATTTTTTTGATTTCACTGCGAAACGTGTGCGTATCATTGAAAAGCTGAAGGTTAGTTAGGTTAGCTGACGTTGACACGTGTATAAATATACGTACCAACTGTGCCATATCCTTCTGATACCTTGGGTAATAACCTGCGAGCCACTTTTGAATATAAAAGACTAGAATGACATGCAAGGGATACATACCCCGCTCAATGAGCTTCTGTTTTTGTTCATAGTCAGCAATGACCTGGAACAGAACCTCAGAGCAGATTCCTTCTACGTCTGTAGGTGCACGCAGAAAAGGGGTCGACTCAAATAGTTGCAACCGAACTTGGCGCTTTGCACTCTCCAAAAGCTGTCTCCAGAGGGGAGGATAGAACCCTATGTTGCACGGCTTCGGGGGAACAGAACCTTTCGGGTTCTTTGAGTACTTCCCCCGACGGCATCGAGGTTCTTCCACAGGGTCATCGTCATCGGAGGGGTCGCCAGCAGCGACAAGGAGATCCTCCTGTGAAGCGGGATTGTGAGCAGCTTCCAAACCATCTGCGATGCGGCGGTCATTGGTGGGGACCACGATACTTCTATGCTGAGATCCATTTCGAACGTTCGCGAGATAACCGGGGGAAGGCGACCGTCTCCGACCATTATTTGTCCAATGGCGATCAAGTACATCGTATCCAACGTCGGCCTGTAAAAGTTAGCTCAAAAACGAATATCCGCGAGTGGACTACGTACTCGTTCGTCACCTCGGCGTACCCCCATGCCCTGTTGAACTCTTCTGGGACCTTCCTGTGGCCGAGAAGCATGATCAGCGTCATTATTCACATTGGAACGGTGAGGTGGAACGGGTGGAGGTGAGTGATCTTCATCTTCATTGCCACTCCCTCGCTCTTCCCCGTCGCCGACCTCGTCCGCGTCGGCCCACTGACCTTGGGCAGACCTGGGTGTCATGAACGGGTTGACATCATCGTCAGCCCAAAATCGTGGGTTGGATGTATTGCGAGAACCTGTGTCTGCAAAATACAATGTTCTTCCATACCAATAAGTAGAATACATGAAATGACTTACCGCTCTCTGTGTCAACCATCATGTCAGCTTGCTTGGCTCTATCGACTGGGTCATTGTCTGTTTGGGCGAGGTCATTGCCCGAAACGATTTCAGACAATGGGCTGCTACCGTGATTCCCTGGCCAACCATTAGCAACTGAATAACGGAAGGATTCGAAATGCACCAAGCTGGTCGGGGTGAGGCAGGTGTGGTGGCGTTTGCGGAGTCGGCTGGCGCTCAGTCTGTGGAGAGGCACCGGTGGAATGGTCACGAAGAATACCGCTTGTTTTAGCTGGCATGGGTTTGGGTCGATCCCTTTGATAGTCCGCCACAGGCTGTGTTCTGACATATGCTGGTGGGTGAGACTGGGGCTGTAAGCCAAAGCGACCGATTGGACCAGACCACACGACCGCAGGCTGCGAATTCGTGTAGAGCAAATCATTACTCGCATCCCCACCCTGTGTGGTTTGTATGAAAGTTAGTAAGAATTTGGACACTTGCGAGACTTCAAACCAATTGCTTGCACTTCTGCCTCTTTCGAGAACGGCATGGAGTCGGCACCATCAAGTTGACTGGTTCGTCACCAGGAAGGGACATCGTCACAGAACGTTTCCGAGTAGTTGCTTGTACGTCATCGAAGGCTAGGGCAACCCGTTCTAACTGCACAGTATGCCCCCCCCTCCCGGCGGTTGAACGTGTTGGGCGCTGTGGGGTAACTGCTCGCGTGGTCAGATTGAGCTGTGCTCCAGCAGAGCGACGTTTAGCCATGCAAACGAAGAAGAGGTATAGGGTAGCGAGGAGGGTGGACTCGGTCACCCTAGGGCTGCACCCAGCAGGCTCTTGCTTTTAAGCCATTCGAAAGAGTACCAGCGGAGATATTACTTCTTCATGAGGGTGTTGGTCGCAAGGTGCGCGGAAACCAACTAGTAACCGCACGGTTACTTAGCCTTGAATGAATTACCAAAAACATAGTGACACTACGCCTACGTAAGCATTCTTACTCACGCTCTGAATCTGTTCTTCGACACCCTGTCCTGTAACTGATTTGGTAGCTACAAGCTTCTGGGATCGATACAAGGACCATTACTGAGTATTCAAATTGAAAAGTGTGTTTAGTAGGGCAACTCTGAAGCCCGCCAGAGTGTCCTGAGACATGAGGACATTTGCTAGCCGTCCTCCCCATTCTCCAATACCCGCCGCATCATGACTCGCCAGTTATGAGTGATTGATTGTGCCCTTGCATCACATAGACGGAGCCCGCGAGTCTTTGACGTTTTGTTAGGAAATGATGCCCTCATTCTTGGGGTGCGCTTGAGTCGTGCTGGAAATGAACCGTTAAGGGTTGATGATCTTGCAATCATCTGAATGTTGGAGCCGCATGGGAGTAGAACAAAGTTACGTTTAGGGTATCCAAGCCGCATTCCAGGACATCGCTAGAAGAGTAGGCGGCGAGGCCGTTGAAGTGACGATAGGGCATCTAGAACAATCAGTTGTGCCAACTTTGCAAAATGAATGATTACTGGAGCTTACCAACGCCCCCATCGCTCCGTGGGCGAGCGCTTGGTATCCATGATGTGGATGACCACCAGGCTTGTTTTGGAAGAGCCGGACATACTTAGCATTGACGCTTTGCTTCGTGAGATCCGTTGTGTTCGCCACAGTAGCTTGAACTCATGACTGACTGGACCCGACACGCCATCGCGCGGCACGTTGACCTGTTAAAGAGGTGAAAATATGTTGCACCCAAACGGTACGACAACTTGCCTGGACCGAGAACAAAGCAGTAGTATGGCACGCCTGGGCCATAATGCACGAGCAATCCTTGGGCTTGTACGGACGGCAAGTCAAAGTAGCTTGTCTGAGATAGTGAGCCCATTCCCATTGACTGCAGGGGGCACAACATGCCAGTGTCACTCAAGGAGCGGAGTTGCGACATGGGGGTAGCGCGGCCGGATTGGTATCCTACAGGATGTAGCATGCCGAACTGTTGCGATTGGTGTGGGAGAGTGACTGCGGGGTTCATAGAACGTCTCGTGGCCGTACAGAGAAGTAGCCCGTGACTCTGCGTAACCTTCCTTGTATTAGTTGCCAGGCGGTACCCAGGAACCAATCGAGTGGTTGGATTCCTTGTCCCACAGCTCGTTCTCGTAATCATTCCATGTCTTGAGAGGAATTGCACGGGGATCAAACTTGCCTTCGTTCTAACAGAACGAAATGTCAGTACCAACATGTGTCCCAAGGGGGTCACGACGTACGTGCACAATGATCTTTTTGCCTGACTCTCTGAGCACCATGTAGAACACCATCCAGCCAACCATGTCCCACTTGCGCTGAAGGATGAAAACGAGTGCTTGAAGACCGTATACAGCTTCAATCATGATTAACGAAATAACAGGAACGGTCTTGCCCTCTCCAGCAACTGAGATGATCAAGTAAACAATCTGTGATCAACGAATAAGCAGGGTAATCACTAGGAGTTGCTGAAAGACTCACATAGGCGATAGTAACAGGCTGAATCAATGTTGACACCAAATCCATCATAACAATAAACCTCATTGAGAAACAACAGAAGCTGCAGAGCTGGTCCAGGAACATCAATTCACCCAAGTTGTGAACCGTCGAGTTGATTCAGCGGCGCTGTTGGGAAAGAAGGATCTTCCAGTTGTCTGGCGCGACCCTGTAGGTGTGAGCATCCCGGATAAATTGCGTCTTGTGCATCGGGAAGTTTTTCAACAAAAGCGTCGTCAAGTAACGATCTTCTCCGAGGTGAAGCAGATTCTTCATGTGGAGCGTATCAACGCGGTTTTGGGAGTAGTCAGATATCATTTGATTCAAGATGAGCAAGGGTTTATGCATGTCGGCGGTACGAAGGCGGAAAAGGGTAAAGCAACCAGGCAAGCAAGTGATGGAACCGAAAGGCGACTCGAAGGCCTTGGCCATATGGTGCAAGGTGAAGTACTCGTATACTTGCATTATCGTGATAATAGACTACTTGGCATTTGCGAGCGTGGTCTCGCCACACACCCCGAGCACCTTCCTGTCGTGCACCATACTGCAAAAGATGGGCGTCAGTGGACGGTTGTCATGTAATAGATGGGATAAGGTGACATACGTAGAAATTAGCCGATTTAGGGAGAAAGGATCGACAGTGGTATCAGCATCAATGATAAACAAGTACTCGTAGAATGTCGGATTGACACCAATGACGTTCTTGATTCTGATGATACATCTCCAGTTCCAGTGGGTTCATCAGGGCATTAAAATGGACCTGTTTTTGCTGTCGTACATGAAGAATGAAGTGACATGAATACGGGGATGTACCTTGTTCAAGAAATGCATGATGGCCATCTGGGAGTCTCGCTTTCCTCGATTTCCAGGATGTGATCTCTCCGTCGGCTCACCGACCTTGACAACGAGATATGGAACAACATGGCCAGCACATTCATACAACCCCAAATAGACCTTGCCCATGTTGTGTTGCCGCGCACCCTCGCCTAAAGAGATGAAACTCAACGGCTCAGGGTCATAGTTAGGATCCGCGCCAAGGATGTCAAGAATGATATGGGGAGTGGGCCAGCAATTGCCTGAATCAACGATATTGCCATCACAGACGACGAGAATCAATTTGCGCTTGCCGTCGTACTTGAGCTGGGAGAGAGAACCAATAGTGCGACGCAGTGAAGTCTCTCCTTCAGTATAACACAGCACTTGACAAATGACAAACTTGTCGTGATCCTCGGGCGCACAGAGGGAACCGAAATTGATTGACGCAATGAACTTGAATGCGATTATACTGACCATCAGGACTGACAACGCCAGGAGAATATACTGCGAGGAAGGCATTGAGGCGAGTTACCGTTGTCGACCATGCCGATAAGGAAAAGATTTCGGAGGCAAGTCTTCTGGGCGGCGAGCATACCAGAATCAATGCTGAGGGTGCCGATCGCTTTCGTGAGGTCTTGACCAGGGCTGTACTTGAACAGATTGATGAGGGAGGTGTCCATAAACTATGCATCTACACCACTGGGAGCCTCTTCGCCGCTCGGTGCCTGGACGGCAGGACCGTAGTTTATGTAGTTGGTCAAGTCATAAATGAGACCGTCGATAATGCCGAGAGAATGCCCTGAATTCGCCATGCTAGATATTTCTGAGGGGGTGTAACCAATATAGCCAACGCGATTCTTCCAGCGCATGACGGTCATGCTCTCAAAATACCAGTTGGGGCGTGAGTCGTTGGTAATCGCCCGGAAGTCATGGTATGAGGCGTTGGGGTCTGTTGTGTTCACCATAGTAGCCTGAACCCATGGACTGACCGAACCTGACACGCCATTGCAGAGCGCGCTGACCTACCAAGAAAGTGAGAAAGCACTTCCCCTAAATAGCGAGACAACGTACCTGAACAGGGAACAGGGCGGTTGCATCCGTCCCACCGTAGTTTAACACCACCTTCATAGGGATGTCCGTAATGACTCTCTGATGTGTTGCTGCGACTCCAGTGAGATCGAAGACCTCGCCATGGATTGAAGCATAGACGTTGTTCGGATTGTTGGTATACAAATGTGATGCAAGCTCTGATGTGCTGAAAATGTGCTCTGTCGGACAGATGACGAGCCCAAGAACAGCGATAACGAAAATCGCACAAGCACAGATAAACCAAATAATCATGTTCAAGGCGAGTTTCTCTCTCCATGCCTGGCGGACATCACCGCACTTCATTCGGCCGAACCACTTGAGGAAGGGGGACGGTATCCACCAGGTGAGAAGCCAGCACAACAGGACTCAGTGGCGGCGCGCTGAGGTTTCTTTGATAACCTCTGTCGTCTCATTTTCCATAGTCTCGCCCGCCAATGCCTCTTTTGCAACCAGTCCTTCCTTGTCTGCATTCTGGAACATGTTTCTGGACGGGGCATATGACTCAGAACCGTAGTTAAAGTTGGTGTCTTCCCGGTTGGAAGTCAGTCGGCTCCTGTTGTCGAAGTCGTCTGAGCAGAAGGATTTGCGATCGTCATAGTCGTTGTCGTAAAGGTCACCGCGTTGGAATGGTGAAGCGTTGGATACAAGGGGGACATGTGCTTGAGAAGAAGCCTGATTATACGGGTCTGCGTAATCGTCCGGGGGGAGTCCAGGTGACACATATGGAGCGTACACTTGAGGCTCGAAGATCAAAGACCTGGTGAAGACGAGATGGAGAAGGTTCTGACAGAGTGGTCCATGACACAGGGAGAAGCCGAGGCTGACAATGCTCGAGATGGCAATGAAATTGTCGGGAAACACGAAGCAGGATGGCGCAGAGGTAACCGGCTTGATGGATGTCACTGCGTGTGAGCGAGGTAGTCAAGGGTGCAACAAACGAGGTCTATAGTGTTGAGCAAGGGCCAGAATCAACGAAGTCTTTGCAAGCCGAATGATGGCTGAGCTCCAACTCGTAAAAGGTGAATGGATGTGGTGAAGTACTATGCTGGCAAGGAATGAGAGTTAGAACTCGAGGAGAGTAACCTCAAGGATTGTCGATAAAAGGGGTGTTTGCACGCAACTTAGAACGAATCAGTGAGCAATCCAAAATTCATATCCGGAACGTATAGTATGTACCATTAAATCTCACATGTAATACCAAAAACAATACATCCTGGTACACACTACAAAGCTCCCGAGATCGCATAGAAGAAATTTTTGTCGAAGTACTTGTTCAGCAGAAAGGACTCAGAGTAGTGGATGCTATTGGAGTGGGTCAAACGATTGTCAGCGATGCGACCGAATCGGGGGACTATATGTACATAAGATTTGAGCTGATCCAATGGAATAACCTCGCCAAAATTTTCGCCGTTTGCTCGCTTTGCTCTTTGCAGTACGTGGAGATCTGTTGCAGTATCTGTCAACCCATGGCGCTGAGGCACAATGTCCAATCGTTGTGCATAAACAAGGGCACGGGTAGTCCAAGGATTCGAGCGCCCTCTCGGGGGAACAGGGGACATGATCAGGTGAACAAGGACGACGGTATGCCCTGATATACAATAGCTTATGAACCACGAGAAGATTACACAACTAGTTACGCACCTTGCAGCCCACTCATGGGCCATTGATGGGTCTTGTCCAATTGTAGGATCGCCGCATCGTATCGACCGTGTTTGAACATTCGGTCCGGAGGATTTGCATGAATAGTGAAAGATGATGCCGATTCTTCTGGATCAAAGTATGATTTTTGCTGGAGACGAACCTTAAACCAGACTTGTAGCTCGTTGAAAGGCAGCATAATGTCAGAGGGTGACCGCCTGGGACCACCAAATGTATGAAAAGCAGGAGGATACGGTATTCCCTGACGCTTAATGTAATCACCCAATGCTGCGCGAAGGTCTGGCAGTCCGAAGGACACTGCAACTTCTTCGATAGATTTGCGCCGCCATGACGGGGCAACATTCAGATGAATCGCTGTCATCCCTACCGCGATGGTACGGGGAGGAAATACGGCCACCTTTGGAGGGACTATTGCGGCCTTGAAGAAATCGGTTCGCTTGCATTTTGCTGACCATAGATCCTCCAAGCCATTTCCCTTGACATCAGCTTCCGACTCCGATTCGCTATGCCCCTCTTTCTCACCCTCTTTCTCGCCCTCTTTCTCGCCCTCTATATCTATCTGAGATGCCCGCAGACGCATGGCGGTCTCAAAAGTCCACCGTTTTTCTTCACGATTGAGTATGCGGCAAATTTGCTCATCGTAGTTCTGGTTGTTAGTCATGGACGCTGGTTCCTTCACGACCTCGATGTGAGCGTGCTCAGTAGTGTCCGCAGACCACTGTAGTAGGGAGCCAACATGTGAGATGCTCGGGACGACGTGTTGCATGAGCTCTAATTTTGGAATGCGAAAATGATCCAATATAGTCTTCTGACCTTGGCGAAGACCATGGTCAAGGATTGATTGCTTGTGATCATGGAAATTATCAAGTGCGGCTTGAATTCAGTCCCGAGTTGGTGAAGTAATGATGGGAGCTTGAGCTAAATATCTGAATTCCATTAGGGCGCGAACCGCGATGATTACACTTGGGTCAACACCGCCGGCGATCACAGTAACGAGATATCGTTGCACGTCCCTTTGAGTCCGTCCACTGACTTGCTTAAGTTTCGTGACTCCTTTGTTGAAATGACGAAGACCAGTGATCTTGGGGAGAACGGAGAAATGAAAGTCGAATTCATTGTCGCCAAGTGCATATCTGCACCAGCGAACATCGTGATCCCAGCATTCACGGTGCCAATAGTGGAGCGCCTCAGGAGTTAAGAACCGACAGGGATCTGCGAGCGGGTAATTGCGCCAGGTAGGGGCTGCAACCCCATTAAGCCGGAATGGTTCACATGCCGCAAAGAATGCTTCAACATCATCAGCAAGGTGAGAGATAGTGTCGAGCTGTCGCAAGGTCAAATCGGCAGTGCGTGGTGGATGCCTCTCCCGGTCCCCAAAACTATCACTTGAAGCCGTAGTCACCGGAGATGTGTGTCCTCATACACACGATACCAAACAAGCCTCAGGCAGGTCGACGATGAACGAAGCGATTGGGGTAAAACAGTAGCGTAAATCCCCACGTGGATCGGGCATTGTACACCCATATTGTGCCGCTATTTTGAGGGGCTTGAGAACTATGTCCAGGCATTGATGATAAAGGCGAGCTTCAAGAACTGAGCGCATCCTTGGATTATCGTGAAGAAATTCAGGAATAGGTAACAGCGCAAGGAGTTGGAAAGCATGAGACGAAGCTTTGTTTCGGATGTTCATATTGATGTTCGCCAAGCTGATTAATAGCGGATGCACGACTTTGCCTCCACACATATTGGTAATGTGAGTCTTATCCGAAGACAAAATGACGCCACAGATTGTCGCGCCGTCGGGAAGTTTCTCCTATAGTAGATGAGCGCACCGGAATGTTCTAGCTGCGATAATCTTACCTGTAATTCCCAGCAGCCATCACTACTCATCCACTCGCTATATATCCTCGAGTCGCGTGCAGCAGACGTATACATGCGGTACGGGACACAGTCCATCTTTCCAGCAAATAGAGGGTGATTGAACAGCGCTTTCACACAGTCGAGGGAGTCGCGGTAATATAAATGTACTGGTTCTTTTGTTGGATACGCAGTGGGAACGATCCGGAAGGTCCAGCGCAATCCAGATGGCAAAGTCTCTGTGCGAGAACGCAAGTCCTGTGCCGACCGAAACGAGAGTGGAAGTTTTTTGATCTGGAAGGCCACCACATTGTAAGGATTAACGATGCTGTGATAGTAAAAGATACATACCAAGTCAATAGATAATAATTCGTTAATATAGCTCATGCTGAGTCCTGATTTCAAGAGGAAGCTTGCTACTGACCAGTCGTTGGCGTCTGCAAAAGGATAATGCGGATTTTCCACGCGTCGTGAAGCATATTTATCCTGGTCAAACTGAGAGAGGAAGGTTTGACCTGTTCCATAGACTTGTGATGTGCCTTCATAGTAATCAATGACCCAGCCGTGAGAATTCTGCGTGTACAGTGGAGAAGGGGAATGGAAACGCATCTGAACATCATCATCATCATCTGCTGCTGCTGCTGACCCGGGTCGAGAGCCAAAGTCCTCAGCCGGCTCAAAGTCTTCGTCCTCAGGGAAAGTAGGTGGCGGGGATGGGAAATGGGGAGGAAGAGAGGGAATGGAAGACGAAGATCGTGGTGAAGATGCCTGGGTGTCGTCTAGCGGTTGGGAGTGAGCGGGGACTTCCAGCTGATAGCGATAGTTATCGTCGTGACATGCAGAACGAGGCTGTTTGAGGTGGAACGTCACCCCTTGTGTGCTCGAGAAACATTTGAGGCACCTAGGGCATTGATACATTAGATTAGTGGGGGGAAACAGGACACACTGACTCATTCGAAGCTTTGAAGTACTAACACATTGAACCCTTGTGTGCGACTGTGGTGTCGTTCTTGGCAGACGGGCTATCGCCGCGTCACCCACCAACCCGAGTAAGCCTTCCACACTATGTGTCAATCATGTCAGGCTGCTCATGCGCCGTGTGTCTTGCACTGTACGGCAACATCCCACTCTTCGATCCACCCTCCAATCGACCCTGCACATGTGTTCGCCTTCCAGATCACATTCATCAAACTTACATTACACATCGTCGTTTTCCGAGGTAAGTATCTGGATGGAGCAACATCGCATCACACTCAGCTTATGTTCGTGTGGCGTTCATGTACTAATCTTTATGTACTTTTGATATTAGTTAAGCCGCAATTACCGAGAGGAGTAATAAAGTGAAATTTCAACGTGCTAAACGACCAACTCCTACGACCATGTCCTCTGAATCGACGGATTCCGTTGAGGAGCTATCTATAGTCAGTAGCTCTCCCCGTCCTGTCTCGCGCAGCCGTGCCTCTCCAGCTGAGGCTGGTTGCCTCAATACCGTCCCTGGGACGCCTCGTGCAGGCACTCCTCATAGTCTTCCTCCAAATCCAACGGCCATTTTGCCCCAACCTTCAACGCGCAAGAGTGTACAGATCCCTTTGCCTACGACGCCCATTGTCGGTACTCCCAGCGCTGTCGGCACTATCCATACACAGAAGCCGTCCTTGCTCTCTCAGTTTGCATTCCCGACACCTGGTAGGGGATCGCCACCAACAGACAATGGCCCGAAAGTCACAGAAGTAAGTGACTTACGCAAATCTAGTTTATCTGACTCGGATGAATATTGTGCAGGACTGTTACTCGGAATCATCAGAAGCCAAGCAGCTGGGATTTGAAAAGGAAGACGCACGATTAGCCCTCGAGGTTGCAAGAACGCGCCGCATTATCTGTCGGTTGGAGCGGGAACTCGCCGACGCAAAAAGTACAGAGAGTATCGCCCTCAGTAATCTATATAAACACCGTGCTGAAGAAGCAGGTAGAAGGCTGGTGGAGGCTGAGTATGATGTCAGCTGCGTTCGTAACACTTTGCAGAGTTGTGGTTCAGCCACCCAAGCCTTGGACGTTCTACTCCACGGACAGAAACGTCGTCGTATGTCTTCCCCTTGCTATATAGGAGACAGTGATGCGCCAGTCATGTGTAAGCAACCATTTTCGCCGCCGTTGTTTTACTCTCGCAAATTAACACGCGCTACAGACTCTTCAGAAATATAGTGTCATTGAGCCGACTGGCCAGTTCACTACTACTGTATGTACTGTGGTCTGTTGGACTGTCAACCCGTGTTGCTGTCCCTGGCGATGAGACTTGTTGTGTTGTGTAGTTCGTGTCGTGCTTGAAATTCATGTAATGCTCGTGCAAATCGTGTGACTCCTGTAATAATGAAAGCCCTGTGTGCATGTGACATCTGTGACATGTAACTAGTGGCTGTGAGTGCTGTAGGTGTGGAGTATCCTCGACGAAGCTGTCTCCCCAGCCCTTGTTTGCGTGCACCGAGTATCCCCCTTCATCTTCCAATTCTATCATCGAAGTACCTCGTTCAGTGTGCACAACCTTGGGGACAGGGTGAGACGCACGACGATGATGAAGGCGAGAGTGACGCAATGGTGTGCCCTCACAACAGCGTCGATAGCGATGAGGCACGGACGCAGGTACGTATGCCTACCTCTTCCACCATCGTATTGACGAGACAGGCGAGGGCCACGCCTGGTCATTCCCACCGCCATCACTACTACCATGGGGGAGGCAATGGTGACGCGAACGCGCCCGGGATGATGACGACGATGAGGGCGGGGGCGATGCAACGGCACGCCCTCACAGCTGTGTCGACTATGATGAGGCCCAGGCCCAGGTGTGTACGTCTACTCCTACCACCATCATATTGACGAGGCTGGCCGGGGCTGCACCAGGTTGTTTCCACCTCCACGATAATGATAGTTGTAACGGCGAGGGGAACGCAATGGCGTATCCAGGAAGACGATCATCATACGAGGACGACGGCGACGACGAAGAGGGTGAGGGGGGCATGATAGCATGTCACGATGGGAGACGCAACAGCGTGCCCACCCTGACCACGGAAACGAGGACTGCGCGATAACATGCCATCGCCACCACGAAGACAGCGAGGGGGGCGCAACGACGTACTCCCGTCCCCACAACCACAGCAACGACGTGGGTGAGGACCATATGGTGGCGGCGACGACGACTGGATGGAAAGAGCAATGGCGCCGCATGCGACCACCACTGCGGTGTCGGTGAGGATGGCCTGAAGAGGATGATTATCGTATGTTCACCAGCTCCATTCCTTTTCCAAGTTGCTGACCGAATAATTCAGGAACTACTTAAACCGTGTCCACATTCACGCCCTGGAGTGGACGGACATGTATTATCGTTGGTAACAGACGACCACACCACTCCTACTGGCAGCAAGGATTATATGGCAAAGAGTCGTCTCTGTCCTCTCATCACCCATCCTCCCAATCACGAACCATTAGTTATAAAGTAGTACATACATAATTGATGGTTTCGGTGTTCTGTTCTGTGCTGCCGCTGTGTGACTTCAATTGGCTGTACTGCCACTGTATGTGCTGGCCTGTGACACTATAAGCGGCTGGGGGGTAATGTGTGTGGCTGCGCTTCTATTAGGAATCTATTACTACGTTATGTACTGGTACTGTATGTAGCGCTGTCAGACTCTGTAGGGCCCTCGAACTCAGTAGCGCTGTCAGGTGGTGGCGTTGTGATGTGATGTGACACCAAGTGACACTGTGACATAACTGTAGCTACTGTAACTATTCTATTGCTGTATTACCTAGTTAGCTGTAGCGCTGTCAAACCCAGTAGCACTTTCAGCAGGTGGCACTGTGACGTGATGTCACACCTTGTGACGTTGTGACGTGACTGTACCTTACTTGTAATTATGTGACTCTGTGACTCTGCTGGCATGCAATGATGTAACATGATGTAACATGCTGTCACCTGCTGTCAAATTGCCATAATTGTTGTAATAATTATAAAATACTGTCCCAAAATTAGTGATTTGCTGATGTCTGGTGCTTGCGACCTGATGTAGGTGGACAGAGAGGAGATTCCGAGCAGGAACGTGCAATCAATGGTTGTACAGGAGGTTCTGAATAAGAACGCATAACTCTCTTCGGTCACGGACCGAAACAATCGTCCTCCCTCGGACGTTTGCGCACCTAACTAGCGGTCAGACCAGCCTAAAATCTTAGAGAACGGGGAAACGCACAAGAGGAGGTTCAGTGGTATTCTGTAGGTAGGAGCAAGCGTCAAAATCATTAAGATGCGCGGTTGATGGGTATATCTGGTTATTCATATTAGTGTATTCGAAGAAACTAACACCTAAACCTACATAATCACAAGCCCGCTCGCCCAAAAATTGACATAAAATGATCTGCTGAGGACGTTAGGTTAGTACAACATGGTATTGGTTCTGAACACCCACATAATCACAAGCCCGCTCGTGAAAAAATTGAAGGATAGAGATCTTGCTGACGGTGTTGCCCATAATGCGAGATGCCTGAAACACGAGCGTATATATGTAAGAACAGATGCCAATGTGACAGGTAAGCTCACATTAGAATTGTTTTGATGGGACAATAGCCACAATTACCCAACTGCATTTGGAAACTGGGAGACGACTTGGGCACATAGTTACACGCGAGCCAATGCTAAGGTACGTAAAAGAGTAGACAATAATACGACGACGATAAATGGTGGTGACCTTCGGAACTTTGAAAAAACTGCAATGGCTCCAAAGAAACTACAATCAGTCCCTGCATTCTGCACAGCGTACAACCCCCCCTTGATGCCTCTTCTATCGTCTCAGGTTCAGATGATACAGAGGAATACGTCTTTGATCAATGTCTCCACGATGGAAGAGCTCAGTTCGTCCCGACCAGCTGTCACGAAACCCCAGGAAAATCCCCCCCATTCCACCACACCAGCGTTCCGCGCTGCTACTCCACGTGCAACTACTCCCCGTGCAACTACTCCCCGTGCAACTACTCCCCGTGCGACTACTCCCCGTGCAGCCACTTCCCGTGCAGCTACGGTAGCCTTCGCCAATGAACATCACGACTCAGATAATGATCGATCGGAGGGCTCACCTGCTCCAAGCGAATCCTCCCTCTCCTCTCTCGAGTCCGAGATTATCACCACCATGAGAATCCCCAAACCACCAGGTGAAGCGGGCAGGCCGAGCCGCGGTGGATACAATCTAGAAGAGAAAGTAGGCATGGATGGGAGTGACTTCATTAACCTAAGGGTTTGTCGTACCTTATTCCATGAGAGCGTGTGCTTATCGGGATATTCAGCATTTCGCTCACAAAGTAATCAAGAAACATTTGGACATCACTCGGAGCAGGAGCTCTCAAGAACTTGCTGCGATAAAAATAGTGAAAGAGAAAGTGAGCGATTGCAGTGCCAGAATAGACAAAGAACACTTACTTAGCACTTAAAGATCTTGAAAGCATATCCCCACCTGGATGACTTCGAGAACGCTTGGCCAATCGACGATTTGATTATGCTGCGTTTGAAGTATACTTCGCAAAGGAGTCGTCAGATGATGAGGATGCGCGGAAGCACCCCTCCTTCTACGAGAAATGCTTCCTTGTCTACCCAAAAAACAAAATCCAAGTAGTAGTAGTTCTAGGTATGCGTAGATATAACCTCCTACGAGAAATGCTTTCTTGTCTACCCAAAAAACAAAATCCAGTATCGACTCCGGACGGGGAAAAGGGAAAGGAAACCCATTACCTGAGGAAGGTGGTTTATATACTGAAACGCACTACAATAACAAACCGACAACAATACCTGTTGTTTCCCTGGCAACCTATCCTGCTCACAAATAATAAACACCATTTATGAACAAATCATCTAGGTTGGATGTTACAAAGTCACCGCCGTGACTACCGTTATCGTCAGTGCTAGGAAACCAATTGTTAAGGCATTTAAAGAAATAACACCCACCTAATTGTGAATCGCCACACCATCACAGCGCTACAAAAGCCAATTGTTAGGCATTTAGATGTGGCGTGAAATCTAACAACACCTCGTAAAATTATGAATCGCCATGATACCATCGCCATGATACCTCAAACAACGCTACACAAACACAACCTACAATTGAGATCGTGAGGCTTATATGACGTCCGGAAGATCTCACAATCTCACATCAAATAGTAGTCCGATGGTTCCATTGAATCTTCTCACATCGAAATTCTCTGAAAAGTATCAACTAGCGGGTCGTTTGATGGGGCATAAGGACTCCATCCTATGTCTCGCGGTGTCGAAGACATGCAATCTGCTGGCAAGCGGAGGTAAGTATACATCATAGTCCGGATACCGGTACTAACTATTGGCAGGCTTCGACGGATTACGCATATGGGACCTACGACATCAACTTCAACTGGCAAAACCGACTCAGACACGCAACCCTGGCGACCCTATTACTTGTGCGGTATGGCTCTCTGGAAAGGACGACCTTCAAGAAATTCTGTGTGGGGGAACTGGACTCGGGTACCTTACAATTTGGCGGCAACGAGCAGATACTACTAGCGAATTTGACGAGGTACTCTCCCGACGGCTCGGCACTGGACAAGAAATCATGAGCCTAAGTCAGCATCAAATCGATGGTGGCACCTGCATCATCACAGGGACAAGGGATAGACGTGCTCAACTCTGGGCCCTTGACGCCAAGTTCAGTCTCACTAACATTTTCAGCATGGAACTTGCGACAACCGTTCCATGCGCTTTGTACTGGCATGGTTCCAACATAATAGTGTTTGGGATGTACGACGGAGAGATGTAAGTGCTAACAAACGATCATGAGGGCTGGGAAACCGATAGTTATACAGACATACCTTGCGATCAAAAGATGGTTTACTTCTGAGCACGAGATCAACTGGGTTGATGATGTGAGT
>JBBPTV010000582.1:0-18481 GCA_038094275.1 Tubosaeta brunneosetosa | reverse complement strand
CTCCCAGAGATATTTAAATATTTGCATTGTATATAATGCCTAGACCTATTACTGAATAGCTTCAACTCATTGAGTCACACTGAAAATTGAGATACTGGCCAGCACTGAACTAGCATTACCTGATGTTGGGTCCGGCTGGGGCCTCTCCTAGAGATAAATATTTGCATTGTATTTCTGTATGCCTAGACCTATTACTTGCATCCTCATTTTGTATCAATAGCTCCAAGTCATCAAGTCACATTGAGAACTTGAGGTGCTGGCCAGCACCAAGCTAGAGTTACATGGTACTAGGTCCAGCCGGGCCCTTTTCCAGAAATGGAAATTTGCATTGTATTTCTATATGGCCAGACCCATTACTGCTTCATATGTCAATAGCTTCATGTCTCCAAGTCACATTGAAACTTTGAGGACCCAGCACACCAAGCCTAGGATGTATGGTATTTGTAATTTATGTACAGTACCAGTTTTACAGAATCGGCCATACCACTTACAGGTATGTCCGGCCGATAGTCGGCCGGACCTAGAAACATGATATTTTGTACACTCCAGGGGAACTAGTTTTGTGTAAAAGTATGACTGAAGTATGTGGCACTGGCACACTGGCTGAGGTAGTGATACCAAGTCTTGTTGGTGAGATGGAGATGTTGCCGCTCTTCTGGCGATGCCTCAGCCATATCCCCGCCACCCTGTTTTGCTCGAGATAGTAGTCAAGGGTCTCGATGCCGCATAAACAGCCTTTCTCAATGAACTGGAACTCAGTATATTTTCCAAAACTAGACACGTTTGGGCTGAACAGCATGCAAGTGTTACCAGAAGACCTCAGCTTGTGGGCTTGGAGCCTTTCTTTCTCTGATTGGAAATGGACAGCAGGGTCTTGATGGCCAGCTGACCAGTTTCGCTACTAATAGGGGACACATTGTCAGAGGGATGATAGTCAGATTGAAATTGAGTCATACTTGGGAATAATGATTTGGTCCTGGGCCATGCACTGCATGTGATAGTAAGCATTGTTGGCAAGCTGAAAAATGTAGGGAGGGGAGGCCTCATTTCATGTATCCAGATAGTCCACTGTGTACTTCTGAATTGAGTTGTGTTGGAAGATATGTACTTGTGTGGGCTGGCTGCAATGATAGGCTATAGCAGACTCAAGCATAGTAACACTTACTATAGATGGTAGTGGGAGAGTCCAATGGGAAGCATCCCTTGATCTTTGAATCCCATAATGCGTCGCTGTCCTCGTGTGATGCAGTTGAATCTGTAAGGTTCAAGGCCATGAATAAAGTCGGCAGACACAGTGGCCAAGTGGTTATGCAACAAATGGACCAGATTCAGTGGTATTTTCGCCAAGTCAGCAGTTACCGCCTTCAATGAACATGGCTGCTGATTCATGCTGGTTTGGGATACATCAGGAAACCTACGTTTCTGCTAATGGGTCTAAATTGGTCTAATGGTCTAAATTTAGATGACTTAGATGATTTTAGACAGCTAGCAAGTCTGTCACCAAGCTCTTTAGTTATTTAGGTTACTAGATAATTGGCCCTTTAGAAAGATAGAAGATTAGGTTACTAGTGAACTAGTATTTTAAAAAGATAGCAAGTTATTGCATTTAGACAATTAGAGATTGTTCATTAGCCAATTTAGAACATTATATCTTTAGAGATATGAATCATATGATTACATGACATTTAGAGAATTAGACATAGCCATTAAGTTGACTAAGAATTGTAGATTTTTGGTCATATAGTACCTGTGCTATCTAGACATAAAGACACAAAGACATAGATGTTTAGTCAACTCAACTTTGAAAAGCTAAGAGTCCTAGAGATTTACTGATCTAGATACATGAATAAACAAGTCTGTAGATCAATATGTCTTGATATAGAATCACAAAAGGATACATAGTAGTCAAGATTAGATAAGGCTAGTTGGTATCCTAGGGATTTATTCATCTAAATAAACAAATCTGTAGATCAATATGCAAATTACCAAAGGGTATATAGTAATCAAGATTCAAATCAGGCTAGCATGAAACAATTTCAGGCATCAAAATCAATTAATCAATTAAATTACTACTACAATTGTATCTAGCACCACTGTGCCACTGCTGCATGTCCTCATTGACATGGTGGTGGTGACAGCGATAGTACAGATGTACTGCTTCACCCCATCGCCCTCATCGTCAGCACAGTGGTGGTGGGTGCACTGTTGCATATCCTCGCCCTCATTGTCAGTGCTGTGGTGGTGGGTATGCCGTTGTGTACCCTCACCCTCACTGTCATAGTGATGAAGGTGAAGGCGCAGGTGCGCCATTTAGTACCATCGTTGGTGTTGTGGTGGTGGGTGCACAATCCCATACCCTCGCTTTTGTCGTCATGGTGATAGCAGTGGAGCAGGTGTGCCATCTCCTTCATTGTCGACCCTGTGGTAGTGGGTGCATCATTGTGTACCCACCCTGGTCGTCGTCGCAGTGATGGGTGGTGGCAGTGGGTGCATAGGGGCCATTCCTTGTGCTCGTGACGGGAACCTGCCGCCGTTGTCATGGGGGTACCCCTCATGTGTGGTGGTGGTAGTGCCGTGTCCCTTTGCGCCCCTTGTGCATCGTCTTGGCAGGTGGTGGGTATGCCATCACGCTCCCCCGCCTTCCTCATCGTCCTGCGGGTGGCAGCTGTGCTGAACATGGCTGCGCTCCTTCCCGCTGTTGTGGTGGTGATGGTAGTGCCATGCGTGATTGTGCCCCCAGTGTGTCGTGCTAATGGTGGCAGGTACGCAGTTGCACAGCCCCATCCATCAGCAAAACACAAGGCAACTGTATGGCACTGTACAACATTGTACAGTTGGGTACAGTGCCACAGTGGCTACAGAGAGGTCCCTTTTGTACAGTGTTGTCACAGTGCTGTCACAGCGCTGTACAGTACATGGTGGCTGTACAGCACCAACAGCACCAACAGTGCTGTACACACTGTACAGTACGCGGTGGCTGTACAGCATGCTGTAGCGGCTGTAGTGTACTGTATGACTTCTGTAGTACAGTAGCTTTTTTTTTTCACTTGAGTTTTAGAAAACTAAAATAAATGATATTGGAATGTATCTAATACATTTGTACTCTATGGTCTACCCGTGTCGCCCTTGCCTCACGCACCATCCTCGCCGTGAGTGCATGGCAGCCTCATACCACCCTACCGTATCTGTTGCGCTGGTGGTGGGTACCCTGTGGCGTCTTCACCCTCGTCGTTGGCATTGTGGCTTGTGTGCCGTTGCACTTCTGCACCCTCGCCAACGTCATTGTGTGCGGCCACCACCTCTTGTCGTCTTGTGGGTGATGGATGTGCCGCATGCCATCGTGCCGCTCTGCTCGCCGTCCTAGCTGGTGGGAGCATCATCATGCTCTCCCAGCCTTGTCGTCATGTGGGTGGTGGGCATGCCATGCGCTGCTGCGAATCCTTCCCATCATCTTGGTTGATGATGGGAGCACCACTGCGCTCCCTTGCCCTCCTTGTCGTCTTGAGGGTGATGAGTGCGCTGTGCACCAACGTGCCCCTGCCAGTCATTGTGGCTGGTGGTGGGAGCACCCTTCCTTGTCGTCTTACAGATGGTAAGCGCACCGTGTGCCATCACACCTCCCCCATCCATCATCCTGGTTGGTGGTGGGAGTGCAGTCGTGCTCCCTCTCCTCATCGTCTTGTGGGTTGGTGGGCATGCTGTCGCTGTTGTACCCCCTGCCGGCCATCTTGGTTAGTGGTGGAGGCACCATGCACCATTGTCCCCCCTTGCCAGTTGTCTTGGTTGGTGGTGAGAGTGCCATTGCACTTCCCTCGCCTTCCCCGTCGTTTTGTGAGTGGTGGGCCTGCATGCTGTTGCCTCCCACCCATTGTCCTGGCTGGTGGTTGGCGCGCTGTTGTGCTCCCCTCACCCTGGTCGTCTTGTGGTGGTGGGCATGCCGCATGCCATTGCGCCTCCCTACTCATCGTCTTGGTTAGTGGTGGGAGTGCCGTTGTGCTCCCTTCGCGCTCCCTGTCATCTTGTGGTGGTGGGCATGTGCCATGCGCCGTTGTGTGCCCTCGCCCATGCCGTTGTCGTTGTGGGCACGCAGGTGGGTGGTGGTGGTGACTGCCCATTGCACCACCCCACCTTGTTGCCGTCGGCATAGTGGTGGTAGGTGCGCCGTTGCATGCCTTCGCCTATGCCGTCGTTGTGGGCATGCAGGTGGTGATGGTGATGACACCGTTGGGGGTGGTGACCACTCCGCTGCACCACCACGCCCTTGTCGCCGTTGGCATCATGGTGGTGGATGCGCCATTGTGTGCCCTTGCCCATGCCATCGTTGTTGTGAGGCCTGCAGGTGGGGTGGTGGTAATGGTGACTGCACCATTGTGCCACCGCGCCCTTGTCACTGTTGCCATCATGGTGGTAGGTGCGCCGCTGCGCGGCCACACCCATGCCATTGTTGTGGGTGTGTGGGTGGTGGTGGTGACTGTGCCATTGCGCCACCTTGACCTTGTCGCCATCGGGGTCGTGGTGGTGGGTGCGCTGCTGCGTACCTTCACCTATGCTGTCGTCGTGGGCACACAGGTAGTGGTGGTGACGACACTGTTGCGGGTGGTGACCACACTGCTATGCCGCCACACCCTTGTCGCCGTCGGGGTCATGGTGGTGGGTGTGCCGTTGCATGCTCTCACCCTCGCCATCATCGTTGTGGGTCGGGTGAGGTGGTAGGGGTGGTGACCACACCGCTGCGTTCTTGTCACTGTTGACGTCATGGTGGGTGCGCCATTGCATGCCCTCGCCCATGCCTTCGCTGTCATGAGCACGCGAGGAGGGTGGTGGTGGTGGTGGGGCACCGTTGCACACCCTCGCCATCTTTGTTGTTATGGTGAGGTGGGTCCCCCGCTGTTCTCCTGCCATCACTCCTCGTGGTGGTGGTGGGCGTGCCGTTCTGCCCCGTCACCACTGTCGTCGCCGGCACTGAGGTAGTGAGTGTGCCGTTGTGCACTTTCACCCTTGTCGTCGTCTATTTGGTGGTGGTGGGCTGTTGCATGCCCCTCTTGTCCTTGCGGTAGGAGCTCTTGCCATTGTCATTCCCCCACTTGCATATCATCGCGCATGGTAGTGGTGGTGGTGAGCTGTCGTGTCACCGTCGTGGTCGTCATGATCTGTGACATGTCACCACGCCACCTTCGTCGTCGTGGTAGTGAGGGCATACCTGTTGTGCCTCCTCAATCTCGCCACATTGTCCTTCAGCCCAAGTCATCGTGTGACGGTGAGCACCTTGTTACGTTCTCCCTCCCTTTGCCCAGGTCGTCGATGTGGTGGTGGTGTGCTGTTGCCCATCCTCTGTCCCTGTTGTCATGTGGTGGCAATGGTGGTGGTAGTGGTAGTGGCAGGTGTGCACGTGAGTGGCAGCGCCTGTGCATTTATTTGGAGCGCAGGTGGGACGGATAGTGGGGGCTGATGGTGTGAGGGATGGAGTGTGTAGCTAGGAGGTGACGGACGGACTGGCAGGCAGAGAGAGGTCGGGTGTGGCGAGTGTATGGTAGAACGGGTTGTGTGTAAAGGAAATGGAATTTGAACATTACCAATCACGTGGTCCGTTCGTACAAAAATTTCTCTAAGTCCCAACTCATTAGGAATTTATTACTACATTATATTAGGCTATCTACCCTAGTTACCCATGTAGCGCTGTCGAACTCTGTAGTGCTGTCAGCCTGTGCCTGTGTGACGTGATATGACACTGTGATATGGCTGTGGCCCTGCTATAACACTGTGATGCTGTGACACTGTTGCCATGTGACACTGTGACATGCTGTGATGTCGCTGTAACACTGTGACACTATGACTCAGTTGCCATGTCACACTGTGACATGCTGTGATGTTGCTGTAAATTCTGTGACAACTGTGTGAAAATTAGTGGTTTGCTGATGTCCCCCTCGTTGTCCTGTGTGCTATGCATGCGGAGGTGGATGTGTAGGGTGAGTGCATGAGCATGACGGGTGGGGACACTCACCATTGGTGGACATGTTGTCGTGTTCCCCATCCCCATCGCCTGGTGGTGGTGTGCTGTGGTGCATCATGGGCCCGTGTTCGTTATGTGGAAGTGATGGGGCACACCTGTTGCACCTCACCCTCGCCCTCTTTGCACTGTCATGTACCTCTCCTCAGCCTCGTTGTTGTTGGTGTGTTGATGCGCATCTTCTGCTGTCGTGATTGAGTGGTGATGGTGATGGATGCATGAAGAGGTGGTGGGTGATGGTGTGCGAGTGTGCAACTGGGAGGTGATGGTGCGGGATGGCTGGGTGTGGTGGTGGTTGGAGATGAAGAGTGTGATGTGGCAAGAAATGTCACATGAATCGTGAACTTGTGCACACGTGACCTTCATCAGGAAAAAGCAAAAACTACTGTAGACAGAGTAATATACAATAGTCTACATAGCCTTCAGTAGTAAATGGTAGTCCATATGATACTATGTAGGCTACATAGTCATACCATTGACTATATAGCTTATGTATTTATACCATGTTCTCATCTGGACTATATAGTCACAGTTTTACTACACAGGCTCCAATAGATACAGTTGACTACCACTGACTACAGCAACTACATATATATCTCAACTATACAGGCTATATATGTACTCCCTCAGAGTTTCAAACAGGCAGCTGTCTTTAATACAGTGGCTGAGAACATCCAAATGTAGTACCCTCATATCCTATGCATCCTACACCGGAACTATATGGTATGGTATTGAATCAATGCATCACTCCCTCATCCTTCTGGCACCGCTGCGTCACCCTCACTCCACCCTCGCTCTCATCACCATCTTCATGTCATGGTTTGTTGGACACCTATCATGCTCCCTGATCCTTGTTGTCACCGTGTTTAGGGAGTCGATGGTATGGTGGTGTGGTATGCCGCCACGTTCCTCTGCCATTGCCGTTGCCGTTGTGGTGGTGGGTGGGCATACTTTGCACCATCGTTGGGTGGCATTGCGCCATGGCGCCACTTGTCATTGTGGTGTTGGGAGTAGGGACGCCATTGCGCTGCCTGTGCCCTCCCCGTCGTCGTCTGGTAGTGTTGGTGGTGGGCATGTTGCTGCAGTGGTGGGCGCGCACACAGGTCGCACGCAAGCTTTGCCGTCGTCGTGGAAGGCGCATCGCCGTTGTGGTTGCCGCAGTGGCAGGTGTGCGTAATCATGCCGCCGTCGTATTTGGTGGTAGCGACAGTGGTGACACATGTGCGCCCTGTTGCACTGCCTGCGAAACCGCCATCATAGTTGGCATGACTGAAACAACCCTATAGCATCAAGCTACTTCAGGTCACACTAGACTGCATAGACTTAAGGAAAAGGGAGGGAGAACAAGACCTTGGTCAGGGTGCGATAGAGGAACACCCAAGAGAACCAGACTGGCATTCCAGCTGGACTCTGGGGGTTTATATACTGTCTACAGGTTTGTATCTATTTGTACACTAATATATCTATGTGAAGTAATTCCCTGAGCCCTACAGAGATAAGCATAGCCTCTAGAATCATCCAGGATCAGAGGATTAAAATGTAGAGTACAGTTCTAGTGGTAGGAAGTGGAGGAATGCATGATCAGTGAGGCATGATGTCATGATGTACAAGATAGTGAATGATTGGAATGGGATCCAGCCCAGTCGTTATGGCAACCAGGGCCATGACATCATAGGTCTAGATCATAGGGTTGAGGGCCTGCACTTACGGTCTAGCCTGGCATAGGCCTTCAAGCACATATCATCCATATGTTCCAAAGTCACATGATCTGCATAAGGAAAATCATAGGGGCAAAAGTACACCATGTAACACTACCCCCCGTCTAGGGATCGACTTCTAGGTGATCAAAGGGTTCAATGCGTGGAGTGGTGTAATTTTCATAAGGGATAAATAAAGCGTCGAATGCCAAATGAGATAAGTGGATTTTTCTAGGGGCAGAAGGATTTAATTTGTGGAAATCATTAATAGCCTCCTGGGCTGTCGGTAAGAGGTGTCCTTCCGGTTCCCATGTCCGTCTGGTCTCATCATATCCCTTCCAATGGACGAGATATTCAAGGCGCTTTCCCTTAAATCTTGAATCTTTAACAGATTTGACTTCATATAGGTTATCCCTATCTTCAGTAACCTGTACTGGACCAGGAGCAACCACAGGTTGTCCAGGCATCTGTTCCTTATACGGTTTAACACAAGAAATATTCACAACATCATGGATTTTCATGGATTTAGGCAGACGCAAGCGTACTGCATTCGGGCCGACGAGTTCCGTGACTTCATAAGGTCTAATCCATCTTTCCATTAATTTCCATGATGCCCATGTTAGCTGTAGATTCTCTGTAGAAAGCCACACTTTATCTCCAATAACGTATTGTGGGGCTTCTTTTCAATGTTTATCCGCTTGGAGTTTCATCCTCTCTTGGGATTGTTTTAAGTTATCTTTTACTTCCTTTAAAGTAGACTCCATAGAATCCGTAAAATCTGAGGCAGCTGGTGCCTTAGACACACGTTGTTCAAAGCCCATTCTTGGTGCATATGAACGAGTCACTTCAAAAGGGGTTTTGTATGTAGAAGCCTGCTTCTTCGAATTATATGAGAATTGAGCAATCGGCAACCAGTCCGACCATTCTTCCTGCTTCTCAGAACAAAACATTCTTAAATACTGTTGTAAATCTCTATTCATCCGTTCCGTTTGACCATCGGTTTGCGGATGATAAGCCATAGATAATCTTTGTGCAATTCCTAAGTGCTTGCAGACATCCATAGGCATCTGCATGGGTATGGGTAACCCACATGGGTCATGGGTATGGGTATGCATGGGTATGGGTGTGGGTTGGTTGGTTGCATACCCATACCCATACCCACACCCATGGCATGGGTATACCATAAGACCTAGACATATATGGTCCCATCATCACTGCATGGTAATGGTGGGCAAGGTATCATGCTGCCCTTGCGCTCGTCATCGTCCACCCCCTGCGACATCCACGTTGTCATCATGTGGTGGCATGTCATTGCGCAGCCCTCGCCCAGCTCATCATTGTGTGGTGGTGGAAGGGTAGCACTGCAGGCCGTCGCCCCTCTCGCCCTCCCCATCGTTGTTCCTCACCCTTGTTGTCGCCGGCAGTGTGGTGGTGGGTGCGCTGTTGCGCCACCTTGCCCTTGTCGTCGTCGGCGCTGTGGTGATGGTGCAACGTTATGCCCCCTCATCGTCGTCGTCGTCGTCATCGTCGGGATGGTGTCCTCGCCACCTCATCCGCATCCTTGTCGTTACGGTGGGGGCAGGCACAATGCCATCCCCCTGCCCATGCTGTCGTCGTGGCGTGTCTGCACCCACCTGTGCTGCTCCTCGTCGTTATGGTGGGGGTAGACGTGCCATGGCGCTGCCATCGTCGTGGTTGGTGTGCCTGCGCCACAACCCGACGCGCAGTGGACACGGGTGATAGCATCGCAATGGGGGTCATGGCGCCCTCGCTGTCCTGGCTGCGGTGGGCGCACAGTTGCGCGACTTCATCGTCCCTGCCACTGCCATCTTCATCACGGTAGTGGTGGGCGTGTCGTGCACCACCCCCGCTGGCATGCCGTTGTGCACCAATTCGCCCTCTCGTTGTCATCACGGTGGAGTGTTGGTGCACCATTGTGCAGTCCTCGCCCTCCGTGTTGTCCCATGGTGGTGATGGGCATCGTCGTCAGCGCTGCAGTGGTGGGTGCGCAATTGCGCACCCTCACCTTCGCCGTCGTCATTGTGATGTCGCAGGTGGGTGCGCCATTGCATACCCTCGCCCTCGTCGTCATTGTAGTGATGGTGGTGATGGCACAGGTGCGCTGTTTTGTACCGCGCCCTCGTCGTCAGCTGGTGGGTGCGCCATTGCGTACCCTTGCCCTCGTCGTCACAGTGATGGCGGTGGTGGCAGCAGGTGCGCCGCATCGCACCGTTGCCCTCGTCGTCGGCGCTGTGGTGGTGGGTGCACCGTCGCGTATACCCCGCCCTCGTCGTCATCGAAGTGATGGCGGTGGTGTGCTGTTTTGCTCCATCACTCGGCGCTGTGGTGGCAGGTGTGCTGTTGCGTACCTTCGCCCTCATCGTCCTCTTGATGATGGTGGTGGTGGTGGCAGTGGGTGTGCCATTTCGCAACGTCACCCCCATCAGTGTTGTGGTGGTGGGTGCACCTCGCCCTCGTCGTCCACACAGTGATGGTGGTGGTGGCACAGGTGCGCGGTTCCGCAACGTTGCCCTCGTCGTCGGTGTTGTGGTGATGGGTTCACCCATGGGTTGGGTGACCCATGTGACACCCATGGATACCCGTGGGAATACCCATACCCATGGCATGGGTACGGGTATATTCATGGGTATGGGTGTGGGTTGAGGTGCTGACACCCATGGGTACACCCATGCAGATGCCTAGACATCTGTCATGACTTGGCTTGCAAATTGCGGACCACAATCTGATACAATAGATTGGGGCAAACCGTGATTTTTCCATACATAATTTAGATAGAGTTTGGCCGTATCCAGGGCCGTTGCAGTCTTGCTGCATGGGGCAAAGACAACTTCTTTTGAAAATCAATCAACAATGACTAAGATGGAATCATAGCCAGATGATAATGGGAGATCTGTGATAAAATCAACAGATACGTCAACCCATGGTCCATCAGGAATCGATAAAGGTTTTAATAAACCAGGCACTGCCTGATTCGTTCCTTTCATCCAAGCGCATCTATCGCATCGGGAAACGTAATCTGAAACAAAAGATGTGACACCTGGCCACCAATATGACCATGTGACAAGATCTAAAGTCTTGTCTATTCCCGGATGTCCAGCAACTGGGGAATCGTGTGCATGACGTAATATTGTCATTCGTAGCTCTGTGACATCAGGCACGAACAACCTTCCTTTTTCGTCGTATAGGAAACCATCGCGTTCCTCGCAGATGTTCCTTTCCTTACATAACCGTATGACGTCGGTTTCTTTCAACCGTAAAAGTGCATTAAATATTTGAGTTCGTATGGTGTCCCCTTCATCTTGGATTGTAACCATTGACGTGGTTTGTATCCGCTCTGGGGCGATCATCGTCACTCCCTTATTATCGTCTTCTATGCCTACAGCATGATCTTCTCATCTAGAGAGAGCATCTGCTTTGACATTTGAAGCTCCAGGCTTATACACGAAGAGATAATTAAACCATGTTAAATATTGTGCCCATCGCGCTTGGCGACGATTCAGATCTTGGGCCTTCATAAAGTATTGCAAATTCGCGTGATCGTTCCAGATCTCAAATTGATCTCTAGCACCTTCCAGGTAGTGTCTCCAGATCTCAAGTGCACGTATGATGCTCAGCATCTCTTTGTCGGCAATGGGGTAATTTCTTTCTTGAGGAGACATGCTATGAGAAGAGAAGGCTACAGGGTGCCATTTGTCATCTTTGAGTATAGAGAGCACTGCTCCTGTTGCGTAATCTGAAGCATCCATCTCTAATCTGAATTTGCAATCTATATCCGGATATGCCAAGATAGGGGCCCTCGTAAACTTTGTCTTTAATAGATCAAAAGCAGCTTGCTGCTCTTCTTTCCACTGGAAAGTTTGATCCTTCTTTGATAAATCATTAAGGGGACGTGCGACTTGCGCATAATCTTTAATAAAGCGGTGATAGAAGTTTGCGAGACCTAGGAAACTTCGGACTCCCTTTTGGTTCTTCGGCTCTGGCCATTCCAGAATAGCAGAAACCTTCTTTTCGTCCATCTTGATTCCATTAGCTCCAACTATCATCCCTAAATATTCTACTTCCATTTTGTAAAAGTGACATTTTTCTGGCTTTATAAATAAATTGTTTTCTTCTAATCTTTGTAATACTTTCTTGACTATTTTGGCATGTTCGGCATGGTTATCTGTTTTCATAAAGATCATAACGTCATCGATGTAAACAATGACAACATCTTCCATATCTGCAAATAATTCGTTCATCATAGTTTGAAACGTTGCAGGAGAGTTGCATAATCCAAAGAACATAACAACAGGTTCATAGGAACCTTTATGCGTTACGAAGGCAGCTTTCCATTTGTCACCTTCCTTGATCTGTACGTTGTTATAACCCCATCTGAGGTCCATCGTCATAAATAACTTAGCTCCCTTTAGATGATCTACGAGTTGGGATATAAGGGGAAGTGGGTAATTATTTCGGATCGTGTGTTCATTAAGATATCTGTAATCTTGCACCATACGTTTCCGGCCGTCTTTCTTGGGTACAAAGAACACAGGTGACGTCATTGGGGACTTAGAGGGGCGTATATATCCTTTTTGTAATTGATCATCTAGCCAATTGGAGACTTCCGTTTGTTCGTCTTGGGATAGGGGTATCAGTCTACCCTTCTTGGGAACGAATGAATCCTTAAGATCTATAGCATGATCCCAGGGTTTTCTCGTAGGCATTCGTTCTGATTCCTTTTCCCTAAACACCGGCAAGAATTCTTGGTACTCCTGAGGCACCAGATCTTCTGCGTTCCGTTTCTGATCCATGAAGATCTTTAATTTCGGGTCTACTGCTTGAGCAGCCCTAATAGATACTTCGTTATCTAAATGCTTTATTGTTTCGTAAGCATGATATTGAACATCTTGCTCTTCTTTCTCGATTAGACGTAGAAAAACGGACTTCTCCTGGAGTGATCTACACTCTTCCATACAGCAACGTATTCTGATGTTGCCTGTAGTTCAGTCTATATCGGGATTATGACGTTTGAGCCAAGAATATCCTAATATCATCCGTTGCCGTCCTAAGTCCGTGACTTTGGCTAAGACTTTCTCACGATGTCCCTGAAACTCGATCAAGAGCTCAGTGGCATGAGTAATGTCACCGGCAGAATTCTTCGTTCCATCAACATTAAAGACCTTTATGGGATCTTTTAACTTTAGAAGTGGCAGCTTCAACCGTTTGGCGTAAGACTTGTCTATAAAGACCACATTAGCTCCTGAGTCTAGGAGAGCTTCCACCTTCGTAAATGAATTCTGTTTAGACACAGTGGCAATCCGTAACCCCACAGTCAATTCGTTCTGTAATGATATTGACCTGCAATATAAACCTTGTTTATCTGGGGTTTTGTCAGCAACGTTAGTAAGGTTAGTAAAAGAGGAATTAAGCCCGAGTTTAACGTCCTCGGCAGGCTGAGTTTCCTCAGACCCCTCTGACGGCAAAGGAAAGTTCGTATTGTAATAGTCCGTTATCGAATCAATCGAAAGTATAGCAAATCTATTGCCATCAGAAGAATCGGAAAATGTTACCTTCTTCTTTTCTTTAGTGCCATTAGGATACCCAGAATAATCCTTCAGGCACGACCTTTTCCCATGTGTCTGGCTTCTGCAGCCTCGTAATCTCGGAAAGCGGCCCTCGCTTCCTTGAAATTCATTCCATTAAACTTAATTGGGGCACTGCCCTGACTTTCGGTGCTTTTAGCATCTTCCCAGGACGTATTCATATTCCTTATTTGTGCCTGTCCAACATAAGTGCTGCAACATCCTTATTATAGATATGCTTGGTCATCAAGGCAAAGCATCATCTATCTTCTTAGTGTTCACAGAACTCTCCAAGCATAACCTATAATATGCATTCTCTTCTTCAGCATTTAGAATAATATAGATAGGTCTTGAAAATATTCATAGAATATTGAACTTCCTTGAATAACATTTTAGGATGCTGCTTTGATCTGCTTATTAGATCTGACAGTTCTCCAGTTACATATATGAGAAGTGCTTCTCCTTGGACAAGGAAGGAGTCAATGGTTTGGTCATGTCCTTGATATAACTTTTCTAGCTGGTCAACAGCCTGTTCTTTGACCAAATTTCCTTTGAAGAGAGATACAATCTCATCTTCCAGATCTTTCCATCTGTAACTTCTTCCTTTCTTCAAGCCTGTTTCAGTGAAGGGTCCAGCCTTCATTCCCTTCAATCAGGACAATATGTGAGCCATCAAGGTACACTTGTCCTTTAGCTTTGGCATTTCCATCTTTCTTTGTGAAGATTCATATGTGTATTATAGCTTGCTTTCTTCAAGAAAGTCATATTCCCAGATGATGCACTGCACCATGGATTTTCTTGTGGCACTGCTTTCAACAAGACTCTATCTTGTAATGGACTGTCTGTCCCTTGTATTCTTGTACAACGTATAGTCCAAGAAGTATGTAGATCTGTAGAGTGCATCCGTAGAGTGAAAAGTATGTGGGGAAATCTTGAACGTGGTAGTGAATGTGCGTTGTACGTGGGCATAAATTGATTTGAGTCAGATGCTTAATCTGCTCTTCCGTTTAACCGTAATATGTTGACCTTCATATGTGTGAAACTGCAAGGCTGCACCTTGTCTTTTTCCCTTTATGACTTTGTACTTTGTATCGTTAGTAGAGCAACTCAATTAAGAGTTCCCTTCATCCGTAATAAGCCTTGTATAGCTTTAACTGTTTCCCTTATAAAAGATCTTGCATTCTATGAATCAAGTCTTCCTGAGACTATCTTTTCAACTTTCTGAATAAAGATCTGTGGTTTATTGGTTTTCAGCGTCTTGCACTTTGATCAATTGTCTTGCAATTGTAAACCAAACGTCGTCGTATGTGATAGGGGGATAAGGTCCTATCTGTTCTAACCACTCTCTGTAGCTCTGTATCCTCAGAGTTCCTGATTCTTGTTGTACAAGGTCTTCTTTGAAGACTTTTCCTCTTGTAGGGCCAGCTTCTTCAACTTGTGCACAGCACAGTTAAGCAAGGTCTGGCTTTCAACAGTAGGACAGGAGAGACCAATGGAAACAATGGACTGGGAATAGGTCCTGTGTGTATGCCCATTTTGCAATACACCATCCGTATACATAGGTAACTCAGTTAAGAGCTCCTTGCATTCTTCGTACGTAGAGAAGTGTGAGGTGAAGTGTCGGATAAGTCAGGTTCTAATGAAACAACCCTATAGTGTCAAGCTACTTCAGGTCGCACTAGACTGCGTAGACTTAAGGAAAGGGGAGGGGGAACAAGACCTTGGTCAGGGTGCTATAGAGGAACACCCAAGAGAACCAGACTGGCATTCCAGCTGGACTCTGGGGGTTTATATACTGTCTACAGGTTTGTATCTATTTGTAAGCTAATATACCTATGTAAAGTAATTCCCTGAGCCCTAAGAGATAAGCATAGCCTCTAGGATCATCCAGGATCAGAGGATTAAAATGTAGAGTACAGTTCTAGTGGTAGGAAGTGGAGGAATGCATGATCGGTGAGGCATGACGTCATAGGATACAAGATAGTGAATGATTGAAAGGGGATCCAGCCCAGTCGTTATGGCAACCGGGGCCATGACATCATAGGTCTAGAGCATAGGGTTGAGGGCCTGCACTTACGGTCTAGCCTGGCATAGGCCTTCAAGCACATATCATCCATATGTTCCAAAGTCACATGATCTGCATAAGGAAAATCATAGGGGCAAAAGTACACCGCGTAACACGAACCATGTATACGAGACAGTTCCACTCCCCACTGGAATAACTCTGATCACTTCCAAATCCATCTTCCAAATTAAACGCAATGAGAATTGAGATGTGGACCGATATAAAGTCCAGATCGTTGCGCGGGGCTTCACCCAAAAGGAAGGTGTAGATTACAAAGAGGTATTTGCTCCGGTCGCAAACCTCAACTCCATATGGACCATCGTAGCCCTGGCAGCAAAATACAATCTGGAGTTGGATCAAATGGACATCTCCACCGCATACCTAAATGGAGAACTGGAAGAAGAGCTGTATCTCCTTCCTCCAGAGGGAGTACCCATTCAGCCCAGATATTGTTGGCGACTTCGGAGATCGTTGTATGGACTCAAACAAGCAGGCCGGACATGGAACAAGACCCTGGACAAAAAGTTAGGGGAACTCGGCTTCACAAAACTGAACACGGAAACGTGCCTCTATGTCCTCCAAAAACAGAATCAGGTCTGTTTTGTCGTGGTATATGTTGATGATCTACTCCTCACTGCCAGCATGCAGAGTTTCATGAACTCTGTAAAATCATCATTATCGTCCACCTTTAAAATGCACGACCTCGGGGAAGCCAAATTCATCTTAGGTGTTGAAGTCCAGCGCAACCGAAAGCTCTGCACCATATCCTTATCACAAACCCAGTATGTGCAAACTGTTCTCCAGCACACCGGAATGACAAACTCCGCTCCATGCCAATCGCCTATGCTCTACGGCCTGTTGTTGTCTGCAAACGATCCGGAGGATGACTCTACAGTATCAGAGATGACCATCAATGGAACTAAGGTGTCATACCTAATGGTCATAGGCTCACTCATGTACCTCATGATGGGAACGTGACCGGACCTCACATACTCCATTGGAACTCTCAGCCGTTTCAGCTCTGCTTCCAAAAGGTGCCATTGGAACACCGCAAAACGCATACTTCACTACCTCCGAGGCACCACGGACATGGAACTCCGGTTTGACGGAAACAAAGTGTCATTGGACATGGATTTTCACGGTTTTTCAGATGCCGGATGTTACAATCTTTTTCCTTTCTTTCCTCTTGTCCGCCCATGTACACTTCGCTCATCTTCTTTCGATAGTCTTTCCTCTTCTCGTCGTCAAACAATGACTTTCTCTTGAGGCCATTGACGCTTTCTTCGGGTGACGACTCCTATCTTTACCTCTCAGGCTTACGTTCTTCCCTGAGCAGTATCTTGAACTATCGTCTCGTCCTCTCACCTTTCGTCTTCCAATGACTTCCTCGTGTTGTCATTTCCTTTCCAAGGTAGATGACTCGACTCTATAGTTCCTTCTTTTATCATGTCTTATCTTGCTCTCTCATTGGACGATTACCTCCGCAGCTGTCTCTCTCACGACGGCGATGTTTCCCCTTGTTCCATAGCATTCCATAGCGTTCCATTCTCTCACGATTGGAACTGTTAAATACCTGGTCGTCTGTACTATAGTTCCTCACTCTGAATCTACGATCCTTGTCGTACTCATTCTCTGTCCTTGAGCGATTCTCAAGACCCGTGTACTTCCCTCGTCATCGTCCTCGGTCCTCTGTCCTTGGTTCGCACTTAGCTAGCTAGGAGAGACGCTGTGGTACCTCTTCGTGAGCGTCCGCCTCTCTTGGGTTAAGTCGAACGCCCTCTTGAGTACGCTTAGCGTTACACCGGATGGTCACAAAACCCGGATAACTCCAGATCCATTTCCGGATATGTCTTCATCAGTAACTGTCAAAGTATAACTCCAGACATCTCTGGAGTTCGCACAGAAACCAACTCCGGTCGTTTCTCACTCATTTCTCATTCTACCTTTTTTGGACTTTCTTACACCTATTATAGTATAGTCTTACCTCGTGTCGATCGCTTGGTGGCGCTCCTACTCCCTCCGAACGTGCGCTGCTGCGCCCTTTGTCAATTCCCAAAGCAGCGCACCTAGTTTTGCCTATCCCGTTCTGGACCTTTCCGGAGTTTAGCGAGCGCGTATATTCACCACTATTTAACCCTTCCGATTCCTTCGTCTCACCTCAGTTGTGCTCAGTACTTGCAGCACATTCTGAGGTGAGATCTTGCTCTGTTCTTAGTACTCTGTATTTACTTTACCTTAGTTGGGCATTGCTGCCCTTATTTAGGTGAATATGAGTTGTGCTCAGTACTTGCAGCACATTCTGAGTTGGGCATTGCTGCCCTTATTTAGATACTTTAACAGTAACCGGGGCGCCATCTCCTGGTCCAGCAAACTGCAAAGCATGGTCACTCTGTCTTCTACTGAATTGAAGTACATCAGACTTAGCAATGCTTGAGAACACCTCGCATGGCTTCAAACCTTTTTTGAAGAAATCAGACATCTGCAAACTAGACCGACCACACTTCATTGCGACAATCAAGCCGCTATCATCCTATGCCGGGACCCACAGTTCTGCGCTCGGACAAAGCACATCCAACGGAAATACCACTTCGTTCGGGATGACTTGGTTGGAAAGGGGGAGGCCATGGTCCAGTACGTCCCTACCAGAGATATGGTAGCTGACATTCTCACGAAACCTCTGCCTCGCGAACAACATTGGAAGTTCATAAGGGCCATGGGCCTGTGGCTGCGCTTGAGTGGGAGTGTCAAAGTATAACTCCGGACAACTCCAGAGTTCGTACAGAGACCAACTCCAGTCCTCTTTCGCTCATTTTTTATTCTACCTTTTTTGGACTTACATATACCCTTTATAGTATAGTCTTACCTCGTGTCGATCGCTTGGTGGTGCTCCTACTCCCTCCGAACATGCGCTACTGCGCTCTTTGCTATTTCCCGAAGCAGCGTGCCTAGTTTCGCCTATTCTGTTCCGGACTTTTCCAGAGTTTAGCGAGCACTTATCCTCGCCACTATTTAACCCTTCCGACTTCCTCGTCTCACCTCAGTTGTGCCCAGTACTTGTGGCACATTCTGAGGTGAGACATTGCTTGATTCTTAGTACCTTGTATTTACTTTACCTTAGTTGGGCATTGCT
>JBBPTV010000581.1:0-18486 GCA_038094275.1 Tubosaeta brunneosetosa | reverse complement strand
CTCTTTCCGACACCCGTCTCTCCGAAGAGGATGATATTCAACGAAGAACTCATGGGTCACCTGTCAGGCGTTCAGATCGGGGTCATCGGCTAGTTCGCAGTATACTTACTGGCACAGTCAAGGGATGTAAAGGGAGATGTGTGAACCCGGCGCGGCAATTGCGAACTACTCAGAGAAATGGTAGGACGATGAGTGTTTGTGAATGCAGAAGTCGACGGTGGGGTGGGAAGCGAAGGGTTGGCGAACTGAACGGTGCTATTTGTGTTGTAAATACACGCAGATGGTGTATGCCTCGACGATTCCAGATGGCCCTCGGTGATTAATCACGAGGTTGAGGGGGTCGACACGAGGACTGATTGCGCCACGCATGGCAGGCTTGGATCGTGGCCCCAGGTTCCTATCATAGTAAGTAGCGGTGAGTGACTCGTACATTATCTATCAGGGAACTGCAGGTGACCGCCCGCCGCGAGAGGACTAGAAGGTCGGAACCATAGAAATAATTCCTAGATAGTCAGCGGAACCATGCAGTGACAAACCCTTAGCAGTGGTCAACTGAGGAGTCGCATGTATGTCGTGCGGAGTACCTCGATCTCAAAGATCTCAAAGCTAAACTGCTGGTCTGTGCATGCCAACTCTCCACGTGGTAACTACGAGCAAGGACTCAGGAGGACATCAGGCTATCTATCGTGTCCGAACTGGAATAACTATACTAGCAGGGGCAGTAGACGGTTGTCGGTGACGTCGTGACCAGCACCGTTGGGATGACAGGTAATGCGAACGGATCGCTCTCGACGGAGAAGTTCTAACGCGAACAAACTTCAAGTTAACTCCAAAATACACTTTAATTCGGCGCTGAGCAATTGTTGCCACTGGCAACATGTAAATACCAAAGTCTGACTCACAATCGAATTGCATAACTATCGACAGGCTAGTGGAAAGTGAATTCAGAAAGGTCGTACGAGCGAGAGACTCAGCCAAGCACCTTATATTTCAGGGAAACTATCCGACTGGCAAGTTCCCGAGCAATCTGTTCCTCCAACCCACACTGCTTCATCAAGCTCCTCTCCGGCGTTGAAGCTCGAGAACGCACAAAGGAAGTAACGCGGTCCATCGAAGAACGTAGTGAGACCCCATGCTTATGTCGATCGATGCACGTGGCAATGAACGACAAAAGGGATTCTCTCACTTCTCTGTCCGCACCTGGATCTAGGTGTCCCTTTTCGCGTCCCAAACCAATGAACCTGGAACGATCAATGCCATATCTCTGAATCGACGGTCCGTATTTCTTCCACCATTGATCTGCGCCTTGACCTCCTTCGAGTTTCGTCACGGCAAGCGCGAACGGCACTTTGCTGCTACAGATGAACTTGTGAAATATACGGTAGTTTCGCTTAAAGGATGTCGTTGGCTTTGAGTTCTCGATGCAAAAGAGGACTAGGTCGGGGCCATTTCCGCTGCCGAGATTATGTATCAGTTGCTGGATGGTGTCGATTGGATCAAAGAAGGGTTTGTCACCCATTTGGGGATCGACGAGGCCGGGTGTGTCGTACAAATGAAAGATCTTGTTCTTCTCCTCAAAGGTGTACTTGGAAACGGTCCTGGTGCAGCCTATGGTGTCTGAAGATACCCTGGCAACAGTTTTCCTCGCGATCAGGTTGATGAGCGAGCTTTTGCCTACGCCAATCTCCCCGAGCAGGACGACGTCGACAGGCTTGGGCGCAATAGATCTTTGTGGAGAGGGTTTCCTGCCTAACATGACGAGAATGGACTGGAATGAGTTTCCTATTGATCGTTGTTTGTAGAAAGCCGCACGTTGTGAATCTGGGCCTGCCTCACAGTTGACGTTGTGAAGAATGAGCGCATGCAAGGCATGTCGGATCACCGAGATGTGGTCTGCGGCGTGTGGCAGTGGATCCGTCGTCGTCGTCTGGATGAATGTGTGGTCGTTGAAGCGAGGCCCTTGATCGGCTAAAGAGTCACTGGTGCTGGACCACCAGCTTTCTTGTTTGGTCGCATCGGATATTCCGACGACGACGGCGACTGCAGGTACGCGTAGGGACGAGGTCGATTCGGAAGAGATGATACGATAAACTTCGTGGATCCAACTCAAAGGACGCAATGCATCCATGCAGTATACGAGCAGGTGAACGCCACCGTTCCCGCGAAGGAAGCCCAACATTTCTTGAATCCCCTCCTTGCGCGCAGCTGTGGACATGGATTCGTTCATGGGCGAAACATATAGTGTAAACTTCTTCCCGTCAAGTGCAACGCTACGCACGTCGTCACCAGGCGCGCGGCGACCGGCGTGGGGAGGGGTAACCTTTCGTTCCGCTGAACCTGCAAGGAGATCGACAATAGAACTTTCCCCCATGTCTGTCTCCCCGAGGAATAGGACGTTCAAAGCAGCCATATTCGTGGACTATAGATATGCACCTGAGCTTTGCATGGAATAAAAGGCAATTCTGGCCGAAGACTGACCTTGGCATGAGTGAGATGATCATAATCCATGGAGTTTGCTTTCGATGCAGGACGGGAGTATGAAGAAGACGTAAGATGGACAGAGCTGCCATGGTCAGATCTGCTAGACATTCTGCATAGTACCAATCGCCTTAGGGACCTCACAAGCATGGGGAAGCTGTGGCACGCACTCACCTTCGCCTTAAGAGTGAGACGTCGAACGGAGCTGCTCGTTGCTGTGGAATCAGTTTCAAAGCCTGGCGTAGAAAGGTTGCAGTGCGTCTACTGCGTTGAATCACTGCAGCTGCCAAAGGCTGAGCTCCTGCGTCCCCCGACGTGAATCATCACATGAAAGGCTTCCCTCATGCAACTTCAGGCACGAGGCAGACACATGGTGTCAGTCGCCGCACATTCTGACTGCCTGCGAATGGCCACAATGGCTAAAGTTGGAAGCTGCACGCACAGGTTCACTTTCAGTAGAGTCAGTGCTCTCGGCGGCGGGCAAGTACAAATACTGGTTAGTAACACCAAGTTGGTCGATTAATCATTCGATCTCGTGTCAGCGACCTGCCACAGCGCTCTTTGCTGCACCACCCAGTGGCTTGTCCGCTATATTATTGTGCACATGATGAGATCGATCTTATCCCGAGCGCTGATTTGCCCCAGACCAACGAGTCCAATTACGGACACTTCGGAGAATGCTGCCTTTCTCCCCGCCTTCTCCACCGACAAAGGCTGAACCCTTCAGTTTTTGCAGGCTCTGTGGACGCTTGTTGCAGAGCCTTGGAAGATGACATGATCAAGCGTCTGGTAGAATTGTAATGTTGTCGTTGGGACCCAGTCTCGCACTAACAGATTTTTTGCTAGCAGCCTCCACTAGGTATTTCTAGAGGATTGTCCGCAGAAAGCATGTAAATGCAGACGCCGAGTAAAACTGCCTTGATTCAGGACCTTGCTGGTGACGACGTTGCACAAGCAAACAGATTCAGCGAATCGTCAGAAAGAAGTATAGCGCCCGACGGCCGAGGAGCAGGCGACGCCTTTCTGCAACATGCCTTCTTTTCCTGTTTGCGTGGCGCACTGCGTGACTCTTGAGATGAGTGCGGTAGAACATACTTTTCAGGTATGACGGATGGTGATCTCGGCTTGCGTCGGGGTTTGGGGTGCAACACGACACGGTTTGTCTGGGCATCGGCCAACAGAGAAAAGAAGTTCGAGCTTCGACGTTTGATTCGGCGATTGATACCTCGTGGAGGATTACTGCGATAGTTCTCCTTGTCACTCTCCTCTTGGTATTCGGACTCTTCCTCCGCGTGGGATTCAACATCAGAAGATCGAGAGAAGGAAGACGAAGGAGAAAATGTGGATGAACGTCGATGCCGGATAGACAAGGGTGTCGAGACAGACTTTGACGATGCAACACTGGGACTCTGCGCTCGTGAATGGCTGTGTCGCAACGGAGGACCGTCACTGATCTTGCGTTTTTTATGAACTGGCGTCTTTCGAATCCAAGAATCAACCATATCCTCCCACTCCCAGTGACCGATTGCCCTCGGGCGATGTGTACGCCCCGCGCGAGTTGAGAGAGTTGATGAGACAACAGGACTGTCGACCAGGTCCCCTCCAAAGCACCGACGTTCGGCCATATCCACCGCATCCATAAGCTGCCTCTTGTATCTCGCTACGAGGACAGAGCCACTGGTCTGAGAAGTCGCTATTGACGTCACAAAGTGATGTAGCGCACATGCCCACAAGGAGGCATCGAGCTTGAACAGTTTTTCGGAGAGAAAGGCGGATGAGTACAACATCACCTCCGAGAGAAAGGCCTCGACAAAGTCAGCAAAGGCTTTACTTCCTTGAGACCGACTGAAATGCACCATCAATTTGGAAAACGTAGTTGGAATAGGATTCGATTCATCAAGTATAGCCAAAAGGTTGTCGAAGTTGTCAACCGAGTTCCGGAAAGCGACAAAGATATGCGTTGCAAAAACGGCGAGTATATCTGGAAGATCGATAGGAGGGCCTGGGGTCGACGTTCGAGAACGGTGAAGTTGGGCAGTGTGGCAATCATGGAGTATATCGAGGGCAGCGCGGATTCTCGACGATGCCAATGGAGAATGCAAATCGTGTTGACCGAAGAGAAGATCGAATAGATTCGACATCAGTTCGGAAAGCTTGCTTCTGAGCATAGCAAAGCCGGCTTCGCCTTGCACGGCGTTCGGCGATGCACCCACTGCCTCGGTGTCCAATTGGATTTGCTCACGAGGCACATCCGAGAGACTCTGAGAAAGTGCGCGGATGACAAAGATGTAAGAGTCGATATCGCAGCTTTCTATAGCGCGCAATAGTCTATTCAACGCCTTCGAAGTCCATATGGTGTGCGAGCTGTGGGTGGAAGATTGCGACAGGATACCAAATAACACTCGACAGAATGTTGATGTAGTGAACAACGGGCCATCCGAAGGCCTCGCAGACGGCTTGTTTCCCGTAGTCCATTTTATATAAAGGTCGAGAAGATAATCCGTATGACCAGGATGCAGGATTGGCGGTGGACAGGATGGGTTAGATGGAAGAAACGCTTGCGCGAGAATGATGCTCAAGAGACGTGTAGATTCGTGAACCAAGCCGAACGAGAGGCAATGCTCAAGCAGGATATTCACGAGTGTGTGGTGGTGTGCACAGATGGATAAAATCATGGACAAGGCATGTGACGCAATCAGGAACCTAACGTTATACTAATCAGCTGCCTGTGCGGGCGGGACGACGCAACAAATACCTGCGGTAACCTGGTGGCACAGTCTCGTAAATGTCATCAGCATCTAATCTATCGTCGGACGAATCTTCATCTTCGTCTGCCAGGATATCTTCAGGAGGCATGTTTCCGCCAACGACAAGGGTGCACATAACAGCGAGGGTAGGGATGCGTTCATGATATGGTTGACCAAAGGCGACATGTACAATATTCTTGAAAGCGTCGCGAACCGCATAGATGCGTCTCGAAAGTTCGTGCTCATCCGCAGAGCGAGTGTCGAGCATCAGTTTCTTGTTCCCTGCGGAAAGTATAGCAAGGGGAGGACGACTAGCTGGATCCCATGTTGATGGCCGCTTCGTCGAATAGGTGACACGAGCCGCCGTTGGAGTCTTTTGGAGCGTAGCTAGACTGTTACATTTGTTCCTAAGAGGTCTCAGCAGACGGTTAGTGCGAGAAGTCGTGAGGTGTACACCACCCTCAGCCATGTTGGTTGCAACCAACTTGAAGTTGGCAGGTGGACGACGCGTTCTCTCACGTGATTCTAAAAGTCATTGAATGACTACAGCAGCAACAGTACACAAGTACATTCACACTCACATGTATACAGTAAGTACTAATATATATCCAACTACATGCGCATATGTTACAAAAAAACAATGATGATTACGGTTGAACGAGAACGAATAGCCACGAGGCGAGCGAACTCAGGGGTCGCTGTCACTTGTCCCGCTGTCAGTTTCGTCATTTCCCCATACTGCAAACGCGCGACGATGTTGGTGATCGTCCTCCCTCGGGCCTGCTTTCAGATGAGAGTGGTGTCTTTTCTCGAGGGCGCCGTCAGGTATCGTAGGTGTTTGGACGTTGTCGTCCAAGTCCCTGTCCCGAGGGATCCGACTGCGACCACTAAAGTATTGTTGGGCCGAATGAAGGTCGTCTCGGGCGCCTCGTTGAACCCGATCCATGTGCGATAACGAATCATCAGACGAGTCAGAAATGGTCGGAGAGGGAATTTCGGATGAGCGATAATGGTCCGTGAGATGTGGAGGTGAACGGGTGGGTCCTGCATACCGTCCGGGAGTGTCAACTCCTGAGCGCAACCCCGATTTTGACCGCGACCTCGACCTCGCGGAACGAGAGTGCTTGGGCGTGAGAGCGCGTGTCAGGGCAGCGGCAGCCACCTCGACCTCAGAATCAGTTTGAGAGCCCACGTCCCGTGCTTTGGTAGCCCCGAGCGCAAGTTCTGTCGAGCCCTCTTCAGTTTGAACTTGAATCGTGATACTCTGTTCTTCGCTCAGTGTGCTAGCCGAAGAGTCATCAATGTCAAACTTGTCATCCTCATCTCCCACTTCCTCATCACTCCCCTCCATTTCCTCTTGGAGCGGTTCGGAGGAAAGTGACCTGTCAAGATGGGAACTAAATGTCGCTTTCCGCGTACGGCCCGTCTTTGCAGGTCCTTCCTCTACAACGACGAATGACTTTTGTCTCTGGCGCTCGTTCCATTTCAAGGTACGAGAAATCGAGTGGAACCAATCGGTGGATTGTTTATCCGCGCATACCGTAGGAAATGGATACTTGGAGGCGCTGATCTTGATATGGTCACCCTCTGTTGCCAAGGTCAGCACGAAATCGGACATGTCAAAGCTGACTTGCGCTTGAGTTCCACCCGCCCACGACCGTCAAATGAAGCCCAAGCAGTACTTCGAGAGTTGTATGGAACGCAAATCCGGAGTTCCATGCTGTCAGGAAGGAGCATCGGCCGGAAAGAAAGCGTGTGAGGACAAATGGGGCTGATGAGAATAGCCGGAATCTCAGGATGAACGAGAGATCCACCGGCAGAAAGCTTTTGGACGATTAGCACTTTCGGGTGGAAAAACGTTTGACCGATCCCACCGAATATGCAGTCGACCCAGTTGGTGTGGCTACGCACAGACCATCTGCTTGTACGGTGGTCATGTGATGTTCGTCACCTATTCCCAAACATATCAGCGTGAAACACAAGGCGAAACTGCCGAACAGACCAAACAGCTCTAGTAGACTGACGTAGGGACTTGGTCCCCGATCTACGACAAGGTCGTTCAAGACCTCAAACGTCTCCACAGGACGGGTGGTAAAGCACATGATCTCCTTGTCCTTGCCGCATTTACCAGCGTCGGGAAGGACACCGCCGGACCAGCCACCTTCGAGTGCTTCCCAACCACCCTTCTTCAAATCTTTCATCATGATCTCACCAGTCTCACCCTTCTTGACCGCTTTCCTGCCTTTGTCGAATACTGCACGGTATACCGTGCAGGTAAACCGCATGCGAAGGTTTACCCGAATACCCGCGTCAATGGCAGAGTCCACCACCGCTTGGTGATCGGCAAAGTCAAAGTTTGTAAGGAAGCCTAGGGAACCCAAGGCAAATGGGAGGACGGGTGGAACGATGCGCTGGAACAACCAGGAAGTGAAGAGCACAGTCCCATCGCCCCCCAACTGCGCCGTAATTAGAATTATGTAGCGAATTGTCATGTCAGCACTCACTGTGACAACAAAGTCGAAAAGGTGTGGGCTGCGACTGCACATTTCGCTCGTCCAATATCGGAGTTGTCCCTCTTGTTGCGCATACGTGTCCTCTTGGGAGGTGACCGAGGATAACGACGACAGCGAGTTGCTACTCGATCTCCTACTAGGAAGTGGTTCGAATAGCTCGGGATGGTCACGCTTAATGCCGGCAGCATCGAAGCGTCTAGACTGTCGTAGCTGATGATCTACATAACTGTCCACATGTGTCAGATCACGGTAAAGGCCGTTAATAAATGACCCACACGATAAGACCGCGATGTCCATGACCCGGCTTGAGCATGAGGTAAAGAGCGAGCTCGCGCGTCAGCTTGATGAGTCTATTGTCTCGCGCCTTGGTCACGATGAGGACGCTCTGAATGTTCGCACGTATCCGAGCACGGCCTGTGCGAAATGAACCTGAAGCACTACACCGAGCGCAGGACAGCCTACCTAGCTGCTTGCTCATTTCTCGAACGCCAACGGCAGTCTCCGCGAGTTGCCTGGTCAAACTGCCACTGTGAGGGTCGTCGTCGTCCTCGTTGGCAGACAAGATGTGAGACCCATCCCTGCCTGGGAATTCTACTGGCGTTGACGCGGAAGAGTGGGTACGAGGACGATGGGGGTGCTGGAGAGACTTGGCTACGCCGACGTCGATGCCAAGGGATTTGTTCTCCTTTGTGTGTATCCAGTCCTGAAGCGATGCGCCCTTGTCGAGATGCGAGTGAACGAAACACGGGGATTTATTGGGTCGATGGGGGGCGTCCATAGGCAAGGGCATCGAGTTGAAGCTCGACGGAGAGCTCGAGACGTAGTCTTGATGCGTAATGGCCGTCGGTGATTCGGACGTGGCACCATTTGCCGCAACTTTATTACGAACCAAGTTGGAGGGTGACCGCCGCTCGACTACCATGTCGCGGTCCCAGGCTATGTTCGTTTGCAGGCAAGGTAGAGACGTCAGTGACGGCTTGCTGCCTCGCCTCGACAGCGAGGACTGGACGACATTGTTGGCGGGTAAGCAGTCTATTTCCATGTCAGAGTTTGTCCGAGATATGCATGGCGAGGTAGGTGGTGTACTAAAAATCTCCAAATCATCCTCGAACGCGGTCATCTCTGTTCAGGTCTGGTGGGAACGGCGGGCGGGCTTGGGAGCGTCCAGGGGTTTCGATGGTGACAGCGGTCCGTTGCCCTGTGAGAGTCTCCCAGCTTTATACCCATTTAATCCAGTCACCCAATGACACGAGACGTGGAATTTGCGAGTGAGTGCTGTACACGAATTTTGTAGCTTAATGGGGCGCACCGTATCCAGGCCTCGCGCTTTCTCGCCACGATCATCACGACGATCGTGCGGCCCACTCGAATATCATATCTTCACTGCTCCTCATGGCCTCACGGCTCTCTTCTTAGTCTAGGTTGTATCTCGATGGTCTACCATGCGCCATTCAACGTCAAAAGGGGGTTATTCCGCAGGGCTAATGATTCCATTCTCTGCCAGTAGACGTATTGGGCCACAGTGCCTTCCTTGATCAACACAGGTGGAGACTCGATTACGCTCTATCTATGATCCTGCGTCGCAGTTTGCCCATAGCCCAACGGCCTGCTCCGCGCTCTCCAGTACTGACTCGCACATGCTGATACTGTGATTTCCCCGCTATGGGGAATACATAGACCACCGCGGTCGTGCGCTCCACTTCGGCTTGTGCTATGCCTATTCCCCGATGGGTCCTGGAACGGTCTCGAAACTCGCCTTCTTAGCGCCGCAACCCATGTGGCTGTCTTCACGTATGTTGTTTCAAGTTCCGTGCGAGTGTTCTTTGAAATGCGCCGCGGTTGCGAGTGGGTCGCCTTGCGATGCATCGGGATCATCATCAAATTCGAGCATTTTGATGAGATACAGTGTGGTTAACACTGCCGCGTTGATGAATGCTTGCTTTGAATCAGAAACTGTGTGGCCAGGTACTTTATTGAGTAGTACGCATTTGTAAAACAGAGATCATCATCTCCGATAATTGAGGCAATGTCTCCATCTGCATCACGTGTCCGTTCCCTGATGCAGGGTCTTTATAACCCTCTCCCTCAGAAGAACACTGTATCACGCAACACGAACCTCTCGAGGTCCCGGTAGTCCGGCCTATCCTTCGCGACAGCCCAAAGCCACACGTCCAGCTCCGGAAGAGTGATGTCTTTGATCCACCGATCATCGTCAGATAAGTTGGTTTCGTCCAACTGATGTGCATATTCTACGATTTTCTCGCAGGCATCCACGGCTGCGGCGCGCAAGATATAGGCCTGATCCGGGGTCAGGATAGGTCCTTCTTCGGGTAGTACCGTTTTCGGCTTCCTTGCCGAATCCATCCCTAGCACGTCCCTTGGAGCAGCGAGCAGCGTGTCCACATTCGTAACATAGGGGAATAGACTCCGCAGCGCGACGTCTTTTGCTCCAGAAAGGTCCAGGACTCCCAAGTGAATAAGTAGGGAAGGAATGACGTTGTCTGTGAATACCGGCACCTTTGTGGTGTCCGGCAATGGAAACGGTGACGACGCTGATGACCCAAAGCGTATAGTCAGCCCATGGATGAGGAACAGCGCCTTCTTGAAACAATACACGGCTATTTCCGACGTCAAATGCGGATTCTGGACCAGAATGAACACTGACGTATGCCGTCCACAATGGCCATGTCCCGAAATGCAGGGAAAGCACGCACGAGCTGTAGAATGTGTTCGACCCAAATCCAGCGTGAGTGGTGGAAGGACCCACGTCATCCAAAACGTCATCCACAGTCACTTCACGTTTGCCAGCGCGTTTCGTTGTTAGACTTTGCAGGACAAATGACCCCAGGTCTGGCACCCCGGAACGCTCCAAAATCTCTCCAGTATCATTTAACGTCGTGCTGATCAGCCTGACAAGATCGTACAAGGGTCCGCCGAGCTCGCCAACTGTGACACCTGGCAACGTTTCGTGAGATCGTTCCACGTGTATCTTGAGCGACATGAGTTCCGCAACTTGATGCGGCGTCACAGTGCGCATGCCCTTTGCAGCGAGCAAATCACCTTGCCCGGTAGAGGAGGACAGGTACATTCCAAATCCAAGTGCTCTGATGTTGTCCCATGCACCGCGACCAGTTTGTGCATGGAGCGGTACGCGATATCCCGACGCAAAATTGAGCAAACAAAGGACACAGAGAAAGTTCAATTCGGCTAGGACGGAAGGAAATTTGAGTGGGAAATGGAGTCCGTGCTTGCTCGAGACACGTTTGAACGTGTGGAGGAACGACGGGGAGAGCACTAAACGCTTCACAGCGCCATCTGGCACCTAGGATTGGATATTGGTAAACGATAAACTCGCCATGTGTTAAGCAGATACGTCTCGTGGGTATAGCCACGCATCAGCACATCAGATTCAGCGCTATGATAAATGATAATAGCAGCACTTGTGATCGTGATCCAAGATAGAGTTTTGAAAGATGCGTAGCGTCGCCGCTCACCTGGATATTTTGAGCCACACGAAGCTCCCTGCATGAATCTCGAATCGCGTCAACGTAGTTAATTGGAAGGGGGATTTGGGTCGTCATTGTGGGAACCACGTGTCGGATGTCGGATAATATCTGGTCATATTCACTTCACGTGATCGTGTATCGAAAACAGCACTGACGAGTTCTTGTTCACCACTCACTACTATCATGAGCCTGTTCTCCCATTGTAGTTCGAGAAGCTTCAGAGTACTCTATGCAAGCCGGGGTCTTCACTCGAACATTCCATTCGCCAACGAAGGTCAATGAGTATCCATCAGTCATATAGTGGAGCTAACATTTCCCTCAGGGATTCGCGACCAGCTCCTGAATGGCGTGAAGCAGGCTATGAAGGTAGACGCAGGATGCTATTTCCGTTCGGCATGCCATTTTGACACATTTTACATCTCACATTCAAGTAGAACAAGGATCGGGTGTCATCTACGACCTTGAGGGTACGTTCACTAGGTGATGCAGCGATTCAGTTATTCACATTGTCACTTAAGTCTGTACTGTCCGAAATATACAGTCTGGACAAGTCAGCGGGTTCCGAGGTCTCATCTTCCGCAATTGTCGGTGTCCTGCGCAAAGCAGTCCTACGGCGTGTTAGTCTTTGCTTCCTCATGCTTGGAGGCACTGTTCACATTGCCATTCCAGACCGAGTCTGCTTCCCAATTCGCAAAGGGTCAACGGCCAGATCTTGTAGAAAAGGAGAACCAGGAAGCAGAAATCATATCTGCGTTCTTACCGCCTATGCTCTTGGAAGCGGAAATAGACAGCGTGCTCATGGACGTCGCTCCAGGTTGCCCACGAGATGGGAATCCAAAGAAAGCCTTTGGATTAATATTCAAGTCATTTTATTCCAAGGTCGATAAAGCGAATGTGGATCCAGACTTGGTAAAGCGGAGGGCCGAAGCAATACTGAATGTCTGAATCTAATACTTAGCCGCATTTATGAGCCGCTATAGAATTCTTATATACGCCCCGAACATAAAGATAATCCTATGAAGATACCCCGGATTGTGTGCTTGTCGATGCTTCAGCCTCGGAAAACGCTGTGCCTGGTGATTGAGAATCCGCTGCAAGAACCAGCTGATTCAGTGCTGCAAGTATCCTGGGTGAAACAACATACGCTGGGCATCGCTTGTTCGAGTGTCCGGAGATAGTGGCATGGATAAAGGGGGCGGGAGAGCGCTCCTCACTCTGACGAGGTCATCCATACAACGGGCTATCGTATCCGATACACCCTGCAAGATTCGTATTCGTTCGTCGATTGCCTCGCGAGTGTTGTGATCTAGGAGGGCTAATTGAGCGTCTGTCACATGACTGCTATTCCGACTGTGTGATGGGGCAGCCGTTTGAGGGCCGGCAGATAGGCTGGTACCAGGTGCTCCGAGCGAGGGAACGGTGACTGAGGATTCAGGTACAGGTTGTTGAGACATTGCACGCAAAACCTCCGCGCTATCTAGGGGAATCAATGCCGGAACCTTCCATGTCGACACATCATTCGAGCTCGAGGCGACGGGTACGGATCCAGAAGGTGTTGGGGGGTTAGCCGTGGTTGGTCGTCCAAGACGTCTCAAAGCTGCTTGGGCGGCGGCTTCATTTGGTGTTTGCGAAGTAATTTGGGGTTGTGACTGTGACGAGTTACTAGCTTCACTGGCAGCATGCCCTTGTGCTGCTGCTCCACCTCTTTGGTTAAGCCACCGTCGATCAAAATCCCATGGACGCCACTCTTGATTGGGTCCGACAAACCCGCTGAATGGTGGTACAGGCTGCGAGGGTTGAGATACCCGCACTTGGCTGTGCGGTGGCTGTCCTTGATATTGGATATTATACTGAATGACAACACCCGGTGCGGGACCGGGGGCCCAACCCTGATTGCCCATGTTCTGTGGACCTTGTGCATGAGGGTGCTGACCTGGAGCCACCTGTGGCGGTTGAGCAGCATTGCGTGCAAAGATCCCTAATACCCGGGCAAGAGGATCGTTTTCTGGTCGTTGCTGAGCCCCGGCCTGGTGAAATCCAAAGAAATTTGGAGGCTGGCGTGCTCCAGGCTGTGGTCGCGGAGCTTGTGGTTGGCGTTGCTGGCTCTGTGGCGCACTGTCGAGGACGCTCTGTCGACTATAAGACGCAAATAAATATTAACTAAGAACATCAACCAATCACACAGGGACTCACCATGTTGGGCAGCTTTGTTGGCGTTCAAGCCACGATCGCAAGCAGTAGAAGTGAAAGATGTGTCCACAAGGCAACTTCTTCGGGGACATATTCGGTCCATCGGGAGAAGCTTGTGCCTCTGCTTGGGCGCCTCCAGGTCTTCCTTGAAGAGACATCTCCTCACGACAAATGATGCAGGTGCGATCGGTCATAGTTGTCATTTCCTGTTCAGTTGCGTTTGGATAGCGTTCATCCATGTTGCGGGTAGCCGCGCGGTATCGGAACAATGCGCGCAACCTCGTGACAAACGAACGCCCAGTAAGATATACGTCCCTGATAATGTTCAAGGGCAACCCGTATAGTGCCACGATGAACAAGAAGAACAAAAGATATGTGATGAGCTTGAGGAAGTCTGAGTTGGTCAACCAATCGTCGGGAAAGTGTGTGGTCCAAAGGTCAACTTACCGGTCACCAGCTCAATGTAAAAGATCCACATGCTTTTGTTCTGCCAAGGCGGGGCATTTTCTCCACCTCTCTGTTGCGCACGACGAAGATCGATGACACAGATCAGATACTTGGCTACGACATTCATAGCACTAGCCATGAGAACAGCATACTGTGATATAGATCGATGAGAGGTTCGCTGCAGGACTGTGTACACTTACTTCATTCGCGAACATCATCATCCCGCCAACACCGTTCTTGGTTGTGCTGTCGACAGCGTATGCGAACATGAATAAGTCAATGAACGAAAGGACGATGAACAAGCTGGTCATCCGAACATGAAATAGTATCGGTGGGCCGGGGTACGGGCGTTGATCCATCTACCGTGAGACGCTCACCCAGGACGGACTCAAAGGAGAAGTAAGAAACGCACCCATTCGATGCGGTCGGAAGCCAGCCAGTGGAACGACTTGACAAGGAGTAAGAACCCGAACATGAGAAGGAATGGAATGTCGAAATCATCTCGGAAAATAGTGAATGCGAGAAGTGACTCAGTCACAAAGAACCATAGGCGGTCATAAAGTCGCTAGAAATATTGTTATGTAGGACAGACTAAGCGATACAGGCGACAGCCTACCTCGACTTCCTGTGGACGCAGGGTGCCAAAAAACATACGCTGAGCGCATTGGGCACAGACGAATGCAACCAAAAGCCCGAAGTTGGCGAGAACCTGTGAAAGATAAAGTGGGAGATCTCAAGTGCTAGATGAAGGCTGACCAGAACACTTCGGTTGCTCTTTGAAAGATAGATGGCAAGAGAATAGAAGTTGCTATGCCTCCTGAGGGCACTTGCAATAGTAGCGGAGATAGCGATGGAAGATACTGTGGCATACAGCAGTAACTTGTGCGAGTTCAGAGAAGCAAAGAATCTGTTTTCTCTTGCCCGGAGCGCATCATTCCATGGCATGGCGGTTGGGTCGTAGTGAGTGGACGTGTCATTTCTCACGCTGATGATGCACTTAGGGGGTGTCCTTGGTCTCGTCACTTCAATAGACTATGAGGGAAACGAGTGGGCGCCTGAAGAAGAAATGGGAAGCTTGCGAGCTCAAGAAAGCTGGAAGTGAGCGCTTGGCGTGAACTATCATTTCACCTGCGCCTCCGACGAAATCGAGAAATTAAGGTTGACGAAGCCTGACCAAAGAGCGAGCACTCTACACGCATCAGGACCCCCGACACGCTCTTCCATCTTCGAGTTCCTATCTTAGAGCTGACAGCAACGGGCGTGAGGAGTACCGCGGGATACCCAACAATATACCCCCGCTGCTTATGCATATATATACAGGCTGTTCAGATCGTTATATTACTCTTCCAAGTTCATACAGTCGTGATTGTTTCCCTAGACAGTGAACCGCCAATACGCATTGACCTATTTCGAGAGGCTAATCGAAAAGTATTGTCTGAACAGGTCGCGATATTGGCGCTCGGCCATATCTGGGACGTGTCGTCAGCTATCAGGTCGGTGGGGAAACCTACTTTGTCCGGCCAACCAGATTGACCTTGCCAGAAGGCTTGCAGCCGAATTCGACATAGTTGATGACCACGTGCATAGGATCAGGGCAAAAACCAGGAGTCAGTCGCCGCAGGGCCGCCCTGTTGTGCCTAAGATATGTTCCGGAACTGCGTGTCGGGGTGACCGTGAGCATTGTGGCAGCGTAAGACGAGGGACATACGATCGAGTACGTCGTCGGGCTGACGCTGTGGAGAAAGGGGATAGAAAGTCGAACCATTGAGCAGAGAGAGAACGCGGTGGGAGGTGGCGCGTGAGGCAGCGACAATTTCGAGGGCGCGTCAGGGCGCGAGTAAACAAACCACTCGTCCTTGCCAATGTTGGTGCCGGGGATGGGAGATACGTTGCTCGAGAAGTTTTGGACTTCCAGGGTGCTTGAAATATAAGGAGGATGAAATGCATAGAAATGCTTACGGATGTCGGAAAACAAGAATCATAGTGAGGACCAACACCTTGATCGAGTTAGCTTGGGTAGAGACATCACATTCGGCAACGGCCGAGGTTGGTGCCACCAACGCGTCGATTCTCGAATGCACGTCGAGACGCGTCTTTGCTTCCGACAACATCTCAGAAGTTAGTGGAAGACGTGAATCTTTCATCCCACGGACGCAATGCCTCCGTTTCATACTCCCATCATTGGAGAAAAGCGAAAGCAGCCGACAGACCAAGCCAGCCGAAAGAGACCTGCGCTCGAAAGTCCCAACGGGCGCCATGCAGGCGGTGGAAACGAAGAATACTGGATGATACAATGGTATGTTCCCTCCTGACCCAGTTGTGTGTTTCATACATCTTCGCGGTCAATAGGCGTACGCCACAGTACAAGAAGCACAAGACCTGGGATCATGATGCAGTCCTCGTGCTGAACGGCACAAAAGGGGTCATGTACGATTTAGAAGGCAAATTGTATGCAGCCTTTTCTGTTGTTAGGATACAACGTTGAATTAAAATCCCCGTAGCATCGGTGCTGGTTCTCTGAACGTTCCTGGAGTACAAGAAGGCGGAGAGTATGAATTCGGCGGGAGAGAAGTCGGGATTGATCATTCTATCTCCAGGGCGGACTATTTGTCTGGAAAGTGTTTTGGACGTGGCTCCAAGGCGACCTCAATCGCCACCACTGTCCCTTCCACATCATCTATCCACAAACATTTTACTCCACTGAAACCTTCAAATCTCGTTGCTCCATATAAAACACCCACGAGGAAGCTTGTCGACTTGGAGCCTGTCAATTTGATATCTAGTGAAACCAAAACAGCCGCAGGCGAGTCTCAAGGGCCGAAGTCGTACTGGACGGCAAATTGGTACGCATTTAAATATGTTTGGATGGTCACATCTGCAACAGCGGTTTAGGCGTCGACCTCAAGCGAAGAAACACAAGACCTGGGACGGCGATGTGTTTGTCCAACAGATCGGAAGTCAGTTAACTGTAATTTCCGAGAAGGGTAAAATGTAAGAGCTCACTTTCCACCACTTTTCGTACTAAGCACACGTCCATAACCAGAGTTGGACGTAAAGACTGGGATGGGCTTCCCCTCCAGAATGGCTATCGCTTTTACGCTGGAAATAAGGAAATTGCTCTAGATTCACCTATTTCATCTTTGCAATTGCCTTCGGTTACTGGCGTCGAGGAGGAAACAGGCGATCCTGAAGACTGGAACAAATCATCCCTTGCATCTATAACTATTCAAAAAGAGAATCATTTGTTAAAAGAAAACTTTTCTCAGGGGACAGTCTCCAAGTACTTCGTTCCTCCCGCCTCTTTCTATGGTCCAATTCCAAAGAAACAGTCATTTGGCCCTTTGTAAGTATTTTTTCGCTTAAAACAACCTTCGTCGACCCCGATTTAGGCACGATCCTGATGCCGATGGTGCAGTAGTTATGAAGACGCCAACTGGTGATCATGCGGAGAAATTCAATAAAAAGTACCGTCGTCCACTAGAGACGTCAGCGGCCCTGATGCATATACCCCAGGGGTTTGCCTGTCGTTCCAGTTGTTCTTGACCCCATCGTCGCAAAGCATCTACGACCTCACCAGATTGAAGGTTACTTCTTTTCGCAAAGGCGGTGACTTGATACTAATAGTTAGGTGTACACTTTTTGTACGAGTGCGTCATGGGTTTACGCAAACATGAAGGGCAGGGATGCATCCTTGCAGATGATATGTAAGCCATGTTGCGTTACGGTTTTCAGGAAAGACTGATTTTTATGGTATCAGGGGTCTCGGGAAAACGCTACAAGTATGCCACGTGTTTCCTTTGATTCTTTGTGACTGATTAGATACAGACCATCGCGCTGGTCTGGACCCTCCTGAGTAAGGCTGTTCAACTCCCATTCCTAGTTACCTGACTATGGTGCAGAGCAAAACCCTTATGGTAGCAGAACGGGAGCTATCGGAAAGGCGTTGATTGTGTGCCCAGTATCACTCATTAATGTGAGCGTGATCATGGAAGCTGGTGACGCGTCCTGAGTTTGGTTTCAGAATTGGCGTGCAGAGTTCCGCAAGTGGTGAGTCTTGGATAGGAAAGACCGTTCCTTGATGACATATTGCATGCTAGGTTGGGCCGCGACCGTATCGGTGTCTTAGCTGGCGACAAAGATAAATCCCAAATCAAGCAATTTTTGAATTCGTAAGTGAAGTACATCGGCAAGGCCCCATGGATTCTCATGGCGTTTTGTCAAGACGAGTCCATCAAGTTCTTGTAATCGGTTACGAGAAATTGAGGAGTGTCATGTGAGTTGCAGAAATCGCATAACTCCCTCGATTGGTTGATCACTCCAGTAGAAAGGACCTCACGTTTTGCAAGTGAGCAAAGGAGTTACTTTTCTGCGAATACATACCTGAATTCCAGGGGACTAGTCCTCCAATTGGCCTTATAGTATGCGATGAAGGTCTACAAATCTACTTCCATCGCGTTCGCCTTTTAACTTCCATCATTCGACAGGACATAGACTTAAGTCTGCGAATAACAAAACATCCACGATGTTCAAGACGCTTCGCACACCCAGGAGAATAATTCTCTCTGGAACGCCTATTCAGAATGATCTGAGTGAGTTCCACGCAAT
>JBBPTV010000580.1:0-18498 GCA_038094275.1 Tubosaeta brunneosetosa | reverse complement strand
TAGAAGGACGAAGACGACCATGGCCGGCCAATTTTCCAATCCATACGTCTGGATATCACCCTCCTCGAGATTGAGAATTGTCTTAAACAGAATCCTTTGTTGTATTGTAGCCTTGTCAAGAGAGCACAACCAGAGGTTGTAGAGCCATGAAGCACCGAGTGAGGTGACAAACATGATTTGGCCGAACAGAGATGCTTGAGGGATAACGAGTAGTTGTGCAATGAACTGGATGAGAAGGAGGATGGAGCACCACCCGATATATCTATAGAACAATCTGCCGCCAGGAGGGGGTGGGAGCGCGAGCTTTCCACACGCGACAGCTATAGCTGCATCCTCTCTGCCTTTCAGCAAGATGATGTCGGTGGCCGTAACAAAAATGCCGCTGACGTGACGCTGTTTGGTATCTTCAAAAACCAGCTCCTTTTGGTCCAATTCGCCGGCAAGCTTGGGATACATGAACTTGAGCTTAAGTGAGCCGATAACGAGACAGGTAACGCCATTCGCGATGATACCCAGAAGAATTAACGAAAACGAATACCAATCCTGGGTGATCCCGCAGATAACACAGGTTACCGCACTGACAATGATGGGGAGAGCGGCAAGGATTCTGGGGTTCCAACTGGTAGTTAAAGGTCTGCGCTCTATATCGCCCCCCGGGCGACTGTCCAGCTCGGCGATGGTGACCCTAACAGGCTGCCTCCCATTTTTAGGCTTGATGGGACATTCGGGGCGAGGACATTCCTTCATGAAAACTGAGGCAAGATGATCCGTCTCGGGGATAATGTTACCGGAATGTACTCCGAGAAATGGAGGGCCCTTTCGACCATCCAACTCGAAGAGTGTGAGTAGCTCTGCAGGATCGGTGTGACCACCTCCGAAGACAAATCCGAACTTGGTAAGGAGGCCATAGCGTCTAGCGATTTCGTACGAGCCAGGCGAATTGTACCATCCCCATTCCTTCCTGTTTTTGCAAATGTGGACGGTAGCCATTGCGGAGGCGGACTCTACGCCACCAAAAAAGCCAGCCACGCCCGAGGTATCAAGGGTGAAGTAGGACTTGTTGAGATCTACGATAGATCGGGTACTTAGAGCCTTGGGGAGGTCGGGGATGTACATGCTTATCGAGACAAAGTCGCTGGGTCAGCGCTTCAGCGGTCGGGTGGAAAGAGACTTGCTGTGGAAGGAGTCAACGTGTTGCGACAACCCACGTATATAAATTCTCCGTTTCTTGACACGGCGTTCGCATGAGCGCCTGCAAGATTGCAAAAATAGGTATGCTGTGGATCAGGACATTTGAAGGACACGGAAGAACATTGTTTCAGCACTGATTCCTTATAAAGCTGTCCCAGAGTCAGACCCAAATCATTCACTTCTCAGTATGGGTGTTCGTTGAGACGCCTGTAAGAAAGTGAGCGCCATGGAGAACCTTGATGAACGGTCAAACGTACTTTCGCTCAAGCCATGGTATTGGTTGAACGTCAGGGGCAGAAATTCCTTTTGTAGAGTAACCAAGTCAGCAATTCACATCTTCAAGCAGTTCTTTCCGACACCATACTGGGGCAGCTCTCCGCTGCCTCCTGCAGTACCCAGAACAATCTCAGTATTGTTTTGGACTTTTCTAGCATTTCTTTTGACGACGCCGACGAACATTCGTTGCACTAGCGCTCTTTCATTCGCCTCCGAATATGTCATCCCAGTCAACTACAAGACGCATAGTTATCAATGGTCTGCACACCTTCTATCCGGAATGAGCGAATGCGCTCTCCTTTGAAATGCCTCATAGCTAATGCATCCGTCATCTTCAGTCGCACTATTCATTGTGTCGCAGGTGTGTTGACAGTGAGCACACGGCCATCGCTAATTTTTTTTGGGTATTCCTCAAGGTTGCTGCGCATTATGCATACCGAGTGAGCTAGACACTCGTTCTCCCTGATTTCGTGCTGATATTTCTTCTCTTCACAGTGGTTTATCGGACAACATCAAGTAGATAAAAAGGCAGAAAAACACCGCGCGGAAATATTGGCCAAGTTGCAGAAGAAGGGGCTAAAACTTGACGAATACGAAGGCGCGCAGCTCTCCGACTTGTTTAACATACGTACACATAATGGGTTAACGATCATTAGTGTCCATATCAAAGGAAGTCGTATGCTCTGATGATATCCAAGTACGCTTTGAAGGTGAGGTCTTCTTCCCTGCGCCTTTCCTATACGACTTGCTCACCGTTATCGTGTTTTTCATGGTGCTGCAGACATTGGCGGTCTTGACTCCATCATTTCCTCCCTCCGTGAATCTGTCATATATCCGCTCATGTATCCGCACCTCTTCACGGCCTCTTCATCACTCCTCAGCGCACCCAAGGGAGTCCTTCTTTATGGCCCTCCTGGCTGCGGTAAAACTATGCTCGCACGCGCCCTTGCCAAGGAATCCGGAGCCACATTTATCAACATCCCTGCTTCGGTGCTCACCAGCAAGTGGTTTGGAGAATCAAATAAGCTCGTTGCAGGGGTGTTCAGCCTAGCCCGGAAGATGCAACCAACGATTATCTTCGTGGATGAGATAGACACCTTCCTGAGGGAGCGTAGAACGGATGATCACGAGGTGATGAGCATGCTGAAGGCGGAATTTATGACGTATGCTTTGCTCCATTTCATTGTGGCCATTCTCTGAAACGTAGGTAATCTAGGTCGTGGGATGGATTGTTGTCTGGAGAGGATCGAATAATGGTTCTCGGAGCAACAAACCGTCCTATGGACATCGATCCTGCAATTTTGCGCCGCATGCCGAAACGATTCGCAGTCGGTCTCCCAAACGCAGAGCAGCGTTCCAAGATTCTATCTTTGGTATTTTTTCCTTCACGACTGCTTCCCTATCATCAGTAACAGCCTCGGGCAGATGCTGAAAGACACAAAGCTTCACTCTTCGTTGACCATTGACGTGCTCGCCGCTAAAACCACTGGCTTTTCCGGTTCAGATTTGCGTGAACTATGTCGGAGCGCCGCAATGGTGCCTGTACGAGAATGCATGCGAGCGATGGCCCATGACGAGGAAGCGATCAAGAAAGTGGGTGAAGAGGTCCGTCCAGTCTTCCCGTCGTTTTTGGATCTCATACCATTCCCTGTTCTAGGGATTCAACATGCGTCCGTTGACGCTGAACGACTTCTATGATGCCGAAGGTTCAACGTTGGCGCTGAGCGATCCCGATCCAGATGATGAACCACTTCCGCTTGACGCCGCAAGCGATCTATCGACCAAGGAGAAGCGGCCCGTGGAGCCCGGGGATGCGACTGGAAACATAGATAATGACACTCTACTCGATAACGAAAGCATGGATCTTCTTCACATTCCATAATCCATGCTTACTCCTGTTTGGGCCGTCGGGCCTGAACGCAACGAACGCATACCGTACAGTCTGGGGTTAATGCTATCTATTTGGAACAAAGTTTTTTAGAGTTCCCAATCAGAGAAATATTAGATGTGTAATGGACATATCGCGCGGGCCTGTGAAAAAAATAGTTTTGGATGCACAGGGGATTGAACCCTGGACCTCATACACATCGGCTCATAGATGTCCTACGAGCACTTGCAAAGCATGCGCGCTACCACTGCGCTATGCACCCCTTCAGAAATCTGAGTTATGTAAGTGTTTGTTTTTCAGGGCAAGCAAGTGCGTCAATCATTTCTCTTTGAAGCTCTTTCGCCTTCTTTGGAGTGAGGCCCAAGCTTGACACGTAACCCATGACATCCCTGGATCATTTCTTCAGATCTCCGAGATTCACCACGGGATGCGTGGTTCGGATCACCACCTTTGACTGCTCCGACAGGCCCTCCCAATGTTACAGAGCAGAAGGCACCTGTCCGTTGGTTTGATGTCATGATTCTTCTCCTGCAGGTTACCATGTACTATGTCTGTGCGTCCTTCTGACTTCGTTGAAGGAGGCTCAGAGTTTTGTCGCAGGATTCACTTTTGGCGCGTGCTCGAAACATCGAGCATGAGGTCAAATGCAGAGGAGTCCTTTTGACTTTATACTCGCCATGTTTCCGGCGTTTTGAAAGTAAAGCGTTGTCAGGGGTGTTATTGTGTCTGGAAAGTTGATATGGTGCCTGTTTGGAGAAGGTACGCCGAAGTCACACTAAGGTACGAAGCAGCTGTCACCAGTGGTCGTTATAGGATCACGGTTACCTCCCAGGCGACATCTCCGTGGTGTGGTATTAGGATCGGTATACCCATGCTCATCAAAAACTATATAATGTGTAGCTTCCAGCGATGAAACCTTCATCGATCCTGGTCAGAAATTGGCGTCATGAAAGTGGTTTATGCTCTAGGATTTTTCGGGCTAACTGCTTTATCCGTTCGCGGACAGGCTCCTCTCTATGGTCAATGTAAGTGACTAATCGGTTACCCTTGTCCAATTTCAACTTGACCAATTTCAACACCTAGGTGGTGGCATCGTAGGCGATCAGGTGGTTGGTGCGGGCCGTCGATAATTACTCCCTTTTTCAGAACTGGACCGGACCCACTACTTGCGTTAGCGGTGCCCACTGCGTCGTGCAGAACCCTTGTGAGTTGTCGCCACCGTATTGGTGTCCTTGGTCTGCGCGTTTACTCGGAAAACGCACTTGGCAGGGTATTACCAGTGTATCGAAACTCCTAGTTGTGCGAACACGATTCCGAGTGCTAGCCCAACCGCGACTGCCAGCCCAACTGCGACTGCTAGCCCGACCGTGACTGCCAGCCCAACTGCGACTGCTAGCCCAACTATACCTCCCACTTCCAACCCGACTAGAACTCCCAGTCCCAGTCCCAGCCCAACCCCAACAAATGGGTGTGCGACCCCTCCTGCGTCCGCGGGAAAATTGAAATTCGCCGGTGTAAACATTGCGGGATTTGGTGAGAGTACTTCGCTTCACGCGCGACTGCAGTCTGTTTACCGTTTCCCTAGATTTTGGTATGGACACCAACGGCGATGGTAGGTTTATTTTATTTTTTTCAAGACCGTCGAGTTGAAAGGCAACCGATCAGGCTCTGCAAGCTCTGCGTGGCCACCATTGACCAAATACTATGGTGCCGATGGCCCGGGTCAGATGACTCACTTTGTGAACAACGACAAGTACAACATGTTCCGTCTCCCCGTCGGGTGGCAATTTTTGACCAACAACGTCGCTACCGGCACCCTTAATCAAGCCTATTTTTCAGAGTATGATACGTTGGTTCAGGCATGCTTGGGTACTGGTGCCCATTGCATTATCGATATCCATAATTATGCCAGGTGGGATGGTGGAGTGCGTGTCATTCATGTATCGGGGATCCATTACCGACATAGAGCCACTCCAGTTCATTGGTCAGGGTGGTCCCTCTAACGAGGTCTTTGCTTCTCTCTGGAGTTCCTTGGCGAGCCACTATGCCAACGAAGCTAAAGTTGTCTTTGGAATGTAAGTGATTGACTCCTCAACTATAATTTTATATCGCTGATAAACAATCAGAATGAATGAGCCTCACGATATCCCCAGTGTAAGCGGGATGGAGCATCTCACTCTACTTTAATGATCGAGTCTGTTTTTCTTTTTTTTTCGACAGCTCACATTATGGGCTGAGACAGTTCAGGTAACGGGAATCCTTTATTTGCAGTTTTACAAATCGTGCTAATCCAGTTTCAAGGCTGCCGTTACCGCCATCCGTAAGGCAGGAGCCAACACGCAGACCATCCTCCTCCCTGGCGATCATTGGACCTCCGCGCAAACCTTGGTCTCCGGCGGTTCCGCAGAGGCACTCATGTCCATTGTCAACCCAGATGGGAGCCACGACAACCTAGTTTTTGATGTGCACATGTACCTTGACTCTGATAGCTCGTGAGCCTCTTGCCCGCCGCGTTGCGTCATGGCACGCTAACTTCTGGCGGACTCTTTTCAGCGGAACAAGTTCCACGTGCGTCACAAACCACATTGATGACGCATGGGGACCGCTTGCAGAATGGCTGCGTTGCAACGGACGCCAGGCACTCAACACGGAGACGGGTGGGGGTAATACCGCCTCGTGCGAGGAATATATGTGCCAGCAAATCCAGTTTCTGGCGGAGAACTCGGACGGTGCGGCGTCAGTCCCGCCGTTTGGTACATGTCGACTGACGTCTTTTCGAATCCATCTGCAGTCATCCTGGGATATACTGGCTGGGCAGCGGGTAACTTTGCGACGTCGTATGTACTGAGCGAGACCCCAACATTGGGTGGTGGAACTTGGACCGATCAGTCCCTCGTCAAGGCCTGCATGGCACCCTCTGTTAACGGTCTCGTTGCGTCTGGCTAAGGGGTGTTCCGATGCAAAAGACGCGGTCTGGAAGGTGCTACTTTTCTCATATTGCTTGAAATTCGAATCAATCGGTCTTTTGTTTGAACATGACGTTAGCCGGTGTCGACATAAGATGAAACCTGTGTGAACCGTTGCAAGTACTGTACAAGTTCGCGATAGATCAGACCTCTTGATCAGCCACCCGGAATTGTTCAGTCCACATAGGCGCAATCCATGTGATTGCATAAAACGGCGAAACTAGTACCATGGTATCTTATCTGCAGGAAATAATCCCAATGCACGAGGACAGAAGTTAACGGGGACGTCGATCCAGTTTGGGAAGCAAAAAAGACAGGGTAGATTGGGAATCAATATTCATCGGTCTGCGAACTAGTACGTGCTCGTGTGATCATCGACGCCAGGCTCCATCCAGCTGGACATCTACCACACATTCCGCTAGGAGTCCGAGCGCTGGAACCGAGACGGAAGCATCAATTGCGGGTGGTCTGCTTCCGCACCTCCTTCGATATGAACCCGACTACCACGCTGTACGGCATTGCTTATGCAGTCGTTTATGCCAGGGAGAACGGCGGAGGCTATCATGTATCATATTAAACTCGGGCGCGTCTCTCTCGCGGAATAGTCCCGAACGGGTGTTTCGCACCTGTGAGTGCTTGGTGGGATGGAGGTCAGAACCGGCGAAGAGATGCTGTACCCTGTCCATCCCTAGATTAACTTTCTCTTTGACAGACCTCTAGCAGAGAGCATGGTTGGGATGCCCATGGGGGAGAAATCGGGATGGGGTGCGCACAACGGTCCTGCGGGAGTCGCCGACCCTTTCTAGCTAGTCGGCGTTTGCAGTCATGCAATAGGCCTTGATCGGCCGTTCCGCGGATTGCCCACTTCATCCACGCCCGCACCTACTGTCACGCCAGATATGATGCCCTCCCCCTGCCTTCATCTGTATCGCTGATAGAGAAGCAGATACTTACACGGCTATGCCACCGGTGCAGCGCAATGTTGCTCACACCAATTCGGAGAACGTGGACATGTACCAGCGTGTCGCGGCGGAAGGTCGCGTAGCGGTGCGTGTGGGGGTGATAACGCGAGGAGTATTGGAGAGGCGGCATCAGCATGCGAAGCCGTGACCTGTCGTGTGAGCCGTGACCTAGTTAGAGCACAACCCGGATCTTTCCTTCTTTGGTTTGGACTTACATGCTAGGCAACCCTCTTCGTTCATTAGTTCCGTACCACGACGCTCGGCGATAAACTATGCTACCCCGCCTTTTTCCATGTTCATGGGGTTTATAGCGATTGATGTCCGAACCGATTGACGTCGGCAATGGTCCCGCTGTCACCACGAGGCTCGTGGTCCTGGTATTCAGGGAAAGACATTCCAGAATTCCCTGCCGGGACGACCTGTTTCCTGCCTCTACCGGTGACTCCGATTGCCTTGCTACAGATCACTAAGCAAACATTGAATTAGATGAAGTGGATCGTGCACATTGTACCGTGGTGTTCTGCGTTCAATGATCATTTTTGTCACGGCCCCATTCATTTATCCATTGTTCTTCCTCGGCAGAACGTCAGGAATAAGCAAATGAGATACTGTGCCTGTTTTGTTCGCTCTGGAGGCCTGTACGAGAGGCTCCGAAGGAAAAGTGTACACACTGTATCAGATCAACGAACACTCAGCGAGAACTGAGGAGGTATTGTATGCCCATCAATGTGGACTGTCGTTGGTTTTATTAGCTCAGGCATGGTTCGATTTCCAGTACGCGAGTAAGCCCGTCAAGAATAATCACGGCTGAGCGCTAAGTTTCATTCTTCGGCTGGACTCGAGTCCGCACAAATGCCAAAAGCCTGGATCGAAAGTGTGTCACCCGAATCATTGAACAGTTGGTGAAAGTGAGGTACTTACGTATCCTCTTCGTATGCGGCCACACGCAAACAACCACCATCTCGCCCTGGGCTATTGACGGATAAAAGCACGATTCAAGCTATTACTTCCTCGTCCTTGAAAACAGTCCGCTCGACCGTCGACGATGTTTAACCGCTTCTCTGCTCTTTTTGCCTTTGTCGTCGTTTCTTTTGCTGTGGCCATAGCGGCAGAGACCCATGAGGTTCACGGGTACAGATGTGACTCTGACAGGGAATACGTGTACTGTTGCAGAGAATATGCTGTAAGTGTTACCCCATGGACAAGTGTCTACACGAGCTCACCATAGATGTGATTTTGTTAAACTCCAGCCTCCCCACGGGATTTCATGCCAAACCCCCAATTGGTGGGATGGTTTGTGTCCAGAGTATGCGCCAATTCCTTTGTGCTGCAAGGGGCTCGTGAGTTGGCACCCGTGCGGAAGATGATTGAAGCTCACTGACGTTCTCTTTCTTTTCCATTCGTAGAGGGATGTTGAGGGCGAAGATTGTCACCACGCTAAATAAATTTCTACCTCCCGCGTCGCTTTTTCATCATGCGTTGTGGTAGAGCGCGCAGTGCTCAGTGGGGCCCTTCTCCGGATATTCCTAAGTGTCGTTTGCTTGCTCAATGTGACGGATAGTTGTATTCTCGTCGTGAAATGTGATTGCTTGACATGAGTAACGAGTCGGACAAGGCCTTTCTTTTGAAAAACGTCTCAACTGAGCTTTGGAAGCTGCATGCATAAGTAGAGATCAACAGACCGACATCGAAACGCCGACCAAATTGTGGCTACGGTGTTTCAAATAACTTGTTCCACTATCTTGTTGATCCTCAGAAGTTTGATTTTTGATGTTCTACTGAGACAGTTTGAAGACTACTTCGTTACTAACTTCATGTCGCAGCCATGCTGGTACCTGGTCTGGTGACCTCATAGCAGTGGGCTGGTCACCAGACTAGCAGGTACTGTCTGTTTTTAGCACATTCTTCATTTGGGCATGAGCTGGTGCGATCCAGTACGAAGTAAGTACGCTGTCGATATCCCATCATACAGACGACAAGCACTTATAGAGCTTCAAGCTCAAGAGTGACACGAGTTGGTGGTCAGGTAGTATGATTTAAGCACTGCATTTTACGAGTCACTCACACTGTAGTACCTCCTCTGGCTTTTTGCGGCCTCATCTAAGTACCCCTGACATACTATCAGATTTGCTGGTGCGGACTTTAACGGTGGAGTCGGATCAAGAGGAACTTTGCGACCAAATGATCAAACAAATTCTGAGAACGCCGAAATTCACTATGCCGGATGTTATCATGTTTCTGGTCGTGTTTCCGGAGCACTGAAAACGTGAAGATGTTTCATAGCCATGGTGCCAAGTGCACACCAAGGTTCAAGCATTAGTATGGTATAAAGTCCTGGCTCTCTTGTCTTTCACTCACCGGTACTGGCTAGTAAGTATATGCATTTATTTCATATCAACGTGCTCACTCTACTTTTTGTCAGCCTTTTCTCTATTCTGGAGCTCATCAGCCGTTGACGGCCGACTATCCTCTTGTTCATTTACCACCCACTGCGATGCATTACCATTCCGTTTTCTTCATAGTCATAATGTCGAGTGTTGTCTCCTTTGTCATCTCCGCACCCACACTCGCACCCACCCGGATGGTTATCTCTCGGGCTGTTTCGTCCCTCGCAGAACCCCAGTATGTGTCAGAGCAATGTTAGATACCGTTTTTTGCTAATGAGTGTTCATCGCACGTATTAGACAACCGGGCACACCAGAGCAATTCCAGAATGATGTCGAAAATAAGTGAGATCCATTTGACCAGTGGAGGCCTTGGCTGCGACAGTTTATGATTAACTTGTGGATAGCCACGAGAAGAGCGTGAGGTTCAGCAAACGTGGGGGTTGTTGCAGGTGAGGTATATGTCGTATCTAATTCTACTCAACCCTGATACTTCTTCCACCACTTCTTCCAGCACGGATGGTAAAACCCACTCGGTTAAGTCACCTTCCGTGGCTAGCAGTCGGCGACCGAGCCAGCTGGGCGATTACTCGGCTGACAGTGACCCTGGTAAGGGATACATTCACGAACGAAAATCTCGATGCAATTGACAATCATATACAGTGAGCTTATTCAGGTGTTTCCTTGGTGACCCAGATTGCTTTATCTTTAGTCTCGTTCACGTGTTGGCAACCCTGGCTACCAGTCACCATCGCTGACAGGTGATGCTGTCGGTCAGGCCCATCCCCAGAGCCAAGGTGCGTATAAAAATTGATGTTGATACTGTCCATGCATCTGACAGTCACCGACAGTGAGTTCGGGGTTGTTCTGGTGACATCGATTTTTTTACTGTTAAATAAGTTGGAGTACCTGCCCTTTGGAGAGGGTGTTAATGAGGAAAACTATATGATTGACTCTGACGTTGACCGGGCTGTCGCCCTGGCCCATGGTTCTCCTGGCAGGTGTCAAATTTATAAATCGCTGATACAACTGACAATTGTTGACAGTGCGTTGATCAAAACATTGTTTCAATAATACTGAATGTTCTTGCCATTCATGTTAACTTGTAGAACCACGGGCTAGAAATGCCCTGGGAGGGTATCAGCAGTGGTAAGCGACAATATATGAATTGTGACGAGAAGGCTCAGTATAGGACGCACGCCGCAAGGTACCAGCTTGACATAGTTAACCCAAGAATTCATTGGTGAGCCATGCTCACGATGTGGTAGTTGGGCTTTGGAGGGCGAGAGGGCGAGTACGGGTCCTGGCGTCGTAGGTAGTCGTCGGCTGTCTAGCGTAGTCCTGAGGTCGAACCATCACCCGCACGCCTTCCGGGTTTCCCTGCTTGCTACCCAGGGTGTGTCTCAGGCCGTACCCCTTCCAACGATACCCCGGACTTTGATCGTACGTGTGTTTGCATAGATATGATATTACGCTTGAGAGTAAATTGGCTGTGATAAGTCTCGAGTTTATGATCTTGGCAGGGTTAATGGATTTGGGCAGGATACTAGCACATATCCTGCCCAAATCCATTAACCCTGCTGTAATCCCATGAGCGACTTTGCAAGGACGGGCAGAGTTTGAAACAGGTCCAGTACTGTATCCAGTGTTGGGCTGTGAACACGTCCTCTCTTTCCTGTACTCCCATTATTCGTTTATTGAGGACTAATTGTAAGAGTGATAATTCGAGATCATAAAGATTGGTGGCCTGGTTTCAGTGATTCTGAGGTGTCGAAGCGGAGACCGAACTGTGGTTTTCTCGGCTTGAATACGCCTGCCATGCCAGAGGTAGTCTGGTAATTAAAACTTCAGGTGAGGCTGCATTCTGTGAGAGCCGCAGTGCAAACAGCTTTCCCGCACACGATACTCGGACCAATGACTTTTCACAGCCTCCTCTAAGAGGAAGACGTCCGCCAAGTCCTCAAAATCTCCCATTCTCGGCCAAACAGCGGCCTAGCCAAGGCCTCTCCAAGTTCGGAGTTTGAGGGGGCTATACTAACGCGCCAACGACAGAAGCACTTCGAATAGCCCTTGTTCGGGTCGACATTCACTGAAGACGGATCGATGTCCTTGGCAGACACTGCAGCCACCGTGGATGGTGCATTCACCAGTATCCCAATCATGTGAGTCTGATAAGTTCACACTTCTGGCAAGCGTTGTATGTTTGTCATCAAATTCATAGAGACCTGAGCAAGTGTGGAACGCCGGAAGGACGGATGGCTACAGCGAATGAGATCCGAGATGCGTGTATGAAAGTCGGGTTTCTCTACAGTATGCATTCATTGTCATCCACGACTTGACGGGCACGCCTTATCGGACATCCCCTAGTTCAAAACCATGGCATCTCTCAATCATGCCTGGATAGCGTCTGTGCGGTGATGCAGTCTTATTTCAATCTTCCAATAGCGACAAAGATGAAGGTATGCTCTTTGTATCATCGCTCTAACCATTATTTCTGAGTCATTTTTTCACGAAGCTATACCACAAAGCCGTCGCTAATTTCAAAGGATATGCCCCACCCCTAGATTCAAACATTGATCCATCTAATAACCGCAAAGGTGACTTTCACGAGGGCTTTGAAATTGGATGGGAAGATACCGAAGCGAAAGACGACAAGATGCGAGAAAATGATGGTGCGATGGCGGGTGCAAACGTGTGGCCTTCAGATGACCATCCAGAATTTAGAGGAGCCTGCCTTGCATACTAGTACGTGGGATTCACCCCAAATTAGCTGGTTCGTGTATTTCGTGCTTTTGCTCCAGCCATGCAGCGGTGAGCGTTGGGAAAAAGTTGTTCCCACTCTTTGCCTTGGCTCTCGGACTTCCCGAGACATTTTTCGATGAAAAAGTAGGATTTATCCCTTCATCTTGTCTTCGTGGCGAGTTCCTCAAATGATGCTAGACTCGACATTCTGCTGCAATTATGAGGGTGCTACATTATCCGACACAGGCCGGACATCCCGAAGTTGATGACAGTACCCCCGGTCTGGGCGCTCACACTGAGTACTACATTCTGCTCACTTCCTTTGTCTCTTTCTCACTTACTTCGTAGCTTCGAGGTCAGAACGCGAACGTGTAGTGTTGAAGGTTGACTTGATATATCTTTTTTTAGTGTTTCACTATTCTCTGGCAGCAACCTGGAATCCAAGCGCTGCAGATCAAGAACTCGGTGGGACGGTGGATCAACGCACCTGCTCTCGAGGATACACTGGTCATCAAGTGGGTTGAGGTTTTGATCGTTGTCAGCGTTCATTCAATGTATGTCAGCATTGGTGACCAGCTTGGAATGTGGACAAGTGAGCGTTGCTCGTTTGGGACATGTGATTGGTAACGAAACGTTTTGTCCAACAGACGATGTGTTCAAGTCGACCGTCCACCGGGCCATTAACAAGAGCGGCAAGGAACGGTATTCTATCCCTCTGTTTTTCGGTACTGATTATCACGTGAACATTGAGGTGTGTGACACCCCCAGTCATACTGCGAGTAGTGTCATGTGACCCATCTGTACAGCCGATAGCAAGTTGTGTATCTGCAGACCGGCCCGCGAAATACGACCCTATTACTGCGGGAGAGTATGTGCAGAAGCGACTCAGGGACATGTACCATAGTGCGTAGGTTCGGATATATATGCTTGCAAGTGAGCATCAGATCATAACCTTAGCAAGAAGAGTGACTCATGATGCGTGGTTTCCCGTCACGACTCATGAAGCTCGAAGTTGATGTACCGAGGGGCAACGACTGTAACTTTGGTGTGGAAACCAAGTGGTCAGACGCTGGTGTTCGGAGTGTCCGAGGTCACAACAAATGCTACTTCTCTTCCGCACACTGCAAGTCATTTCGGCACGATTCGGCACGGCTCTTTGGCTCGACTGTTCGGGTTTCCATGGGTTTCAGCAGATTCTTCGTTTGGAAGTAAAACACTTCGCAGTGGCATTTTTCTAGCGGCAGATATATGAAGCTGTAAGTTATCTTTGCGTACCATGTTGTTTCTTTTGGTTCTCGGCCTCGCAGGTGGCACAACGATAGCGACTCCGATCATTTATGACGGTCGTGCGTCTTACAATTATACAGGCGATGATCTCAACAGCTCTGCTGGTCCGTACTTATCGTGTGTTCATGCCATTCCTCTCGTAATATCTCATTTTGATTCTCTTGCAAGGGTTGTCAAGGGTAGCACTGAGAATGCGACATACGTAGGTCACACTCTATTTATCAGGTTTCCTGAAGTTTGATGGCAAGTATCGCTGACCTGCGGCATAGTACACCACGCTTCTTGGACACACTCTAGATCCCACTCCGCTATGGAATGCGTATATCGATCCGTCGACGCCACTCTCAGACCTTTCCTACCCCATCGAACAACCGCTGAGGATTTCCATTGATAACACCTCTGTTTTATTTCCCGGCGGGAATCCACCTAGACCACAGTACGGATTCCGCCGTACTGAGCTCATTGCCCAGGCGTACGGCGACCACACGGCCCTCAATACTATCGCAGATGTAGGCACAACCGTGTTCCACGTGTCCGTTCGCGCGGACCACCAACTTCCCTTGAACATGAGCCATGAGTATCAGATCGTGTGGATCGAACCCAACGATGGGAGCCACATATTCGAGATCCAGCTTGGTAAGTTGATACATTCCTCTGACATCTCTAGAACTCGCTTGCATTCCCTTCCTTCCTCGTTGTGCAGGATCCCCTTTCAGTGATCCTACGGGGCCACTACCGGCGCCCGATGCCCACTACCTCAAAGTGAGGAACCACGCCCTTGATCTTTTGTTCCAGACACCGTTCACCTCTGGCGACTGGCATAATTTCGCCATTCAAGCGGACTGGACCCATCTCACGCTCGGGGTGCTCTATTCCATGAATGCTGCTCCGCTCAAAGCCGTGACTGGCGTCAAAGACAACTCGGGTGCGCCCACTGGTGTGCCGGGTCAGGGCGACTATCATTTCGGAATACTGAAGGTGAGTGTGATGGCTCCATGGCTCCGTAGTCTGCTTCTCCACTGACGGCGCTCGTATTGGAAATGTAACATTATGTAGTTGCCACTTGCCGACCCCTCGAGATCGCCTTCAGAACAAGACGTCGTCCACCATGGAATCCAGGAAGGCGACAAAGAGGCATTGACGTACTCTGGCGTGTTTATCGAGGGTGTCAAAGGTGGCGTAAGTATTGGGCGGGGAGAATGCATTAATCCCATCACATAGCTAGTAATGGCGTTGTAGGCGTGGCAGAAGACCTTGGTCAGGAGTATTTAATCATGAAACATCCGCTGGGTTGCAGATATCTCGTGACATAAGTGCTTGGTCATTAGCCTATTCAGTTCCGCAGGCGATACGGACGAAACCAAGTTTGGATCCTTCTATTTCCGCATCATTTTGAAAAGATGTCCCATCCGAATCGTTTGACTAGGCTCCGCTGATCTAATTTATCAGAAATGGCATGTTGTACGTACACTGGCAAGGTAAGGGAACTTCCAGAGCTTCAAATACTACGAGAACTCCGTGTCTTGCGACGTACTTGGTGTGGCCGCAAATCGGAGGCGAGTCATCGGAATTGTCACATCATCTGTCCGGTTATTGACCGTGTCCCGTAAATTAAAGAGGATGCGTGATGCGACGACCCCGTGTAAGACTGCTTGAAAACTATTTGCGACATCTCAACGTGATCCTTTGGTGACCAAAAATAACACGTTTGGACTTACTTTATAAGAATTCCATTCCAACCATCATCGAGCTGCAAGGTCGAATAATTGTGTTAGTAGATATCTACGGGAAGCGCAGCGATCAAAAAGCATCCGACTGACCGGTAATGCAAAAAAAGCGATATTGACAATCGACGTCACTGTAGAGTCCATATTCGCATCATTGAGGAACGCTCAAGGAGATCACGCACAGAAAATTGCCAGCGTATACACCAGGTTTCCCTGCAGGACGGCAGACAAAATGCTGCTTCTAATCCGGAATCCCGAGTGCCGCCACCTGTGTGCCTGAAGGATGGTAAGGGCGAGTACAACTGACGATATCAGATGAGTGGTGACTATAGACTATCCCCTCCGGGCTCACCAAGTTCGAAGAACGCAGCACTCGAGAACATTCCAAGCGTGACTCGACTAAGAGCCGTATCAAAAGGAGTCGCGTGCGATGAGGATGTCTGCTCGCAAACGGCATTGAACTTGTAGGAATCCATGATGCTGACACAGACCAGCATCACGATGGCGACGATCTGAAGAATTTGCGGTTTAGGTGTTGACCTCAAGTAATAGTGGTGACTCACACAGTAAACGATAATGAGAGCCCTGCGGACCCGCCGATCATGGTTCCACAATGCGATAACTCGGATCAAGAGTAGTCCTGTGGTAGGGCCGTCAGAACACACTTTGACCACTGTATCGAGGGCTCAGCATACCCTCTGCGGCAAGCATGTCAAAGTACAAAAAGCCTAGAGGCAGCCATTCTTTGGTATCACCCTTGTTTCGAAATGTATTGTACTCACCTCCAGCAGCTCTGTAGAGAGCAACGCACTGCTATACGTAAATATACGCACCCATAACGTACAAGTTATCTCACCTTTTCCAGTGAGAGCGTCGTTACCAGTGCATCTAAGGCCGTGTCAAAAACATTGGCTTTCAGGAGCAGCGGGAATCGACACACTGTAAGTCCCGCAGAAAGAGCTTAACAATGGAAAAAAGCGAGCTGGGATATACAATACGTGTGTGATACCCCATTTTCCGTTCGTCAACAAGCATACCTGTGACAGAATGTAAGGGCAACATAATTTGTGCATCGACAAATTATTATTTTGCACACCTCTTCATCCAGAGTAAGGAAGTAATCAAAGACCTGTATCAAATTAGAGCCTCGAGTGTACTGACGAGAAGCTATGCATACCCATATTGACATCGGCGCGACTTGCAACGCATACAAGAATGAATGTGGAGTAAAGACAAGGGATGATCTCACTGTACCTCTACAATACTATCGGAGAGCGAGCGCAAGGTGAGTGCCTTGATTCTTGGTTTGGGCCGTGAAACGTACCCTGATTATTTGTTGCTGGCTGAGCCATTGCCAGTGTGTAAGAGACGATGCAGCCATGTTGGAGGACTGCTGATAAGCGAGTCCATCATTTTATGTGAGAGCCGCAGTACAAATAGTTTGCCTGTGTCCGCAACGGACGGACTCCAAATGGAATGGTCTTCACAGCCACCTACTACAAGTTCGGTTCAACGAACCTAAACGCCGGCGCTGGAAGTGTTTCGAACACCGAAATTGCCCTACGTTTGGGTCGACCTTCATTGACGCGTCGATGTCTTTGGCAGACGCTGCAACTACCATGGATGGTCCATTCACCAGTATCCCAATCATGTGCGTCCGATAAGTGGATGCTTCTGATAAGCGTTGTACATATGCCATTATTTGAATTCACAGAGACCTGAGCGAGTGTGGAACGCCGGAAGGATGGCTGGCGACAGCGAATGAGATCCGAGATGCATGTATGGAAGTCGGGTTTTTCTATAGTATGCATTCATTGTCGTCCGAGACCGACGGGCGTGCCTTATCGGACGTTCTCTAGTTCAAAACCACGGTATCCCTCCGTCATGCCTGGATAACGTCCGTGCAGTGATGCAGTCTTACTTTGACCTCCCAATGGCGACGAAGATGAAGGTGCGCTCTTCGTATCATCGCTCTAGCCATTTCTGAAGCTTTTTCACGAAGCTATACCACAGGGCCCTGGGAAATTTCAAAGGAGGATACGCCCCACCCCTCGATTCAAACATTGATCCGTCTCATAGCCGTCAAGGCGACTTTCACGAAGGCTTTGGGTTCCGATGGGAAGATAATCAAGCGAAAGCGTGCGAAATGATGCAGGAAAATGATGGTACAATGGCAAATGTTTGGCCTTCAGATGACCTTCCTGAATTCAGAGAGGCCTGCCTTGGATACTAGTACGTGGCGCTCACCCCCAACATTGGCCGGTTCGCATATCTCATATTTTTTACTTCAGCCATGAAGCGGTGGACATTGGGAAGAAGCTGTACCCACTCTTTGCTCTGGCTCTTGGACAGGCCGAGACATTTTTCGATGAAAAAGTAGGACTTGTCCCTCCACCTTGTTTTTATCTCAAATCATTCTAGACTCGGCATTCCACTGCAAGTATGAGGTTGATACATTATCCGACACAGGACGGACATCCCGAGATTGATGACGATACCCCTGGTCTGGGCGCCCACACTGAGTACTACATGTTGCTCACTCCCTTTGTCCCTTTATCACCTATTTCGTAGCTTTGAGGTCAGGACACGAACGAGTGGTGTTGAAGATTGACTTGATACATCTTTTTTAGTGTTTTACTATTCTCTGGCAGCAACCTGGAATCCAGGCGCTGCAGATCAAGAACCCGGAGGGTCGATGGATCGATGCACCTCCCATCGAGGATACCCTGGTCGTCAAGTGGGTTGTGATTTTGACCGTTGTCAGGCTCATTCAATCCATGTCAGCATTGGTGACGAACTTGCGATGTGGACGAGTGAGCGTTGCTTATTTGGGACGCATGATGAGTAACGAAGCATTATATCCAACAGACGATGTGTTCAAGTCGACCGTCCACCGGGCTATTAACAAGAGCGGCAAGGAGCGGTATTCCATTCCCGTGTTTTTCGGTATTGATGGTCATGTGAGCCTGGAGGTGTGTAACACTCCTAGCCATACCACAGGTAGTGTCATGCGCTCATTCTATGGATCTTTGCAGCCGTTGGGAAGTTTCGTATCTGAAGACCGCCCCGCGAAAT
>JBBPTV010000579.1:0-18522 GCA_038094275.1 Tubosaeta brunneosetosa | reverse complement strand
CCGTGATCACGCTCTCCGCAAGAACCCGCTTATACTCTGTATGCCGTCGCCCAGGTTTCAGCAAGAGCGCCCCGAAAGGCTGCCTCAAACGAGCGAGGAATCGGTACACCACCTGGGCGTCCAGCGGAAACGGAGACGGAAGCGGTGTGCTGTCCAGAGGATCCTCAATTGGGCTACCAGAGAGCTCTGGAAATGCATCCAGGGATAGCCCCTCGGGCGCGACCTCCTCGGGGGTCGCCTCTGTGGCAGGGGGATCAGGCTAGGCGGAGAGTGAGTGCGGTGTCAGGAGTCCGTGCGTAGTAGGTCGTAGCGTCGGTTGTCGTAGGTAGTCAGTGTCCTTCCACCCGCACGCCTTCCGGGTTTCCCTGCTAGCCTCCCAGGGTCTGTCCCAGTCTCCCCTACTCCACCTCGAGCCTGTGCCGCGCGGTGCGTCGGTCGAGAAGAAAATCGATCCATGGGTGAACGAGATAGAGGTCTTTGGCCTTTGTGAGATTGAGTCTCGTCTTGATTTCCACTGCCCCCAGTGCGGGAGCATGTGCCCGAAACACGATCTCCGATCCTTTCTTCATGGGTGATATGCTCGTAATCCGAAAGGCGAGGCAAGGAAGTTTCATCTGTTGCACTACGAAGAACGGTGGGGGCAATGCATTAAGCTGGTCGAGTAACCTGGTTGCCAACACAAGATCGAGTGGAGAGGCATCGAGTGCGGTCGTCGCTCTCTCCACCTCAACATTGGTGATGGCGGGCGGAAAGTGTGGGGGCGGTGGCTGACCGAACACGGCGAGACTGGCAGGAAGAGCACTGTTGAATTCGCTGGGTGCTCCAGTCCATGCAAGGATACTCGTGTCCCCTGAACTGGTGAGCAGCTGAGACAAGAGCCGTCCTAGTGCCTGGTTTCCCTCGCCATATGAAACAGACATGGACATCGAGAATATGCCAAGTAACGAGTAGGCTACATCCTCGATCAGAGTCGTCTTGCGGGTAGAGGCCAGTCGAAGCTTCTCGCGTATGTCGGTCAATCCCGGGCGAATTCCCACCAAGGCCGGTGCCGAGACGCCTGTCGCCTTCTCCATCTCTGAAATGATCTCGGGAGACTCCTTGTGGTTGTGGATGGTGAGGCCCAAGTACGGCGTCCAGTCCTTGGTGTATATTCGGATCACCTTCGACGCATGATACTCCTGTAGGGTCCATCCCCGCGAGTTCCAAATGCTCAGCATTAGAGCACCCGGTTCCGCCAGTTGGTCTACATCAAAGAGGAAGATGAGGGTCATTGCAGATCCCTCGTACCACTTGAACATGCTGACGAGGGCTTCCTGAAGTACGAAGTAATCTTCCTTGTTGATACAACACGTATCACTCCATGCCCAATTGAGCCCTTCTTCTCGTACGATCGTGCAGAACATGCGAAGCTTATCATGAGTGAGAGACGGCCCAAGGCCGTACACCACAATCCTAACGACGTGTTCATACAGGGGTTCATCGGCCAGCCACGTGTGAGACAACGTGGCATAGCGGTAGAATTCCCCGACTACTCGGTTGATGCGAGCATGATCGATGCGCGTGGTCATGGACGCAACGAGCTTTGCATAGGCTGGGGTAGATTTGAACGCAGCAGCCTGCTCTGCTTTGCTGCAGAGACGACCGGTCACGGTGTTGATGAGTACTAATGGGGAATCACGAATGGCGTCTTTGATGGAAGCATGAATCACTTCCTTTGTCTGTTCTGGCCGAACATAATAGCGAGATCGCTCTACAGGTAGATGTCAGTCGAAAAACGACAGTATAATATGGTTGCCTTCACCACGAATCTCGGGATCGGATGATTCAGACATCCTTGAGAGCATCGTCTCGAATGCGACAATTGCATCATCGTGGCGTCCTCTACCAAGTAACGCAGCATACTTCCTCTCGTAACCCAAAGGAGAGGAGGAATCAAGCTTGATTGCCTGAACAAAGGTCATCAGATCGAGCATTCTGACCGGACAGAAGATAAGGAACCTTCTCCGCGTCGTTCAATGCATCTTCCCACTTTCCTTGTTCTACGAACGCCTTGCTTCGTTTAATGAGAGTGTCTAGTGGCGCAGTAGGGTTTAACGACAGCGTAGTGGTGTAGTGTGAAATGGCCTCGTCATATTGTTGAGTATTCATAAAGTTATCCCCCGATTTCTCTAGTTTTCGAGAGCATCGTGATATAAAGTCTGGTGGAAGAGTGTCATGGGATTGATTCCCTCTGGCCCACGTGATCACTCACCAGGAATCCAATTCCCTTGCTCGCCATCCACTTTCTGTGCCAGCTCGCCAGACATTTGGTGGAAACATGTAATTGCGTCCGGTACGCGGTCGGTCATTTCGAGGTGCTCAGATATGACCCGATACATTGCAAGTCCTCGGAGCATAAACTACAGACCAAATGAACGTCAGTAGCACAAGAGGTTCGAAGGTGAAGGAATAGTCACAAGGCTAGTGGCCGCGGTCAGGACATCTTTCCACGAACCAGTAACTGGCAGCATTAGCCGTGCCCATTCCTCTGCATCCTTCTCTGCATCCTCTTGCATACCCATTCCCACAAATGCATTGCTTCGCTTAACCAAGAGATCTTGAGAGCTGGCAGGGTTTAGCGATAGTGCTGCCGTGTACCGTGAAATAGCCTTGTCATATCGTTTTGCATCTGCGAAGATCTCCCCAAGATTCTCTAGTTTTCCGGAACACCGAGACACAAAATCTGACGAGGGGACGTCACAAGAGTGATCTCTTGGCCAGTAATGTGATCACTCACCACGTGTCCAATTACTATCAGTATCCTGTGCCAGCTCACTAGACATTTGGTGGAAACACACAGCTGCGTCCATAGGATGGTCGGTCATTTCCAGGTGTTCACATATAACCTGACAAATTGTCACTTTTGGTAGGATAAACTGCGTGGCGAGCGAACGTCAAATGTATGTTGCATACCAAGGTGACAGAAGTGCTCACACTAGCAGTAGCATCCAAAGCATCTTGCCACGAGCCAGTGGTCAACCTTAATCTTGCCCATTCCCTTAACAATGATGTTGACTGAGACACACATGATGGTTCCTCGGGCATTGGCACACTGCTTTGTGGTGTAGCCGCCCGGCTTGAGGTGCCATCGCATTCTGGACAACATCGTTGCATACGATCAGCCGCGCTAACTTCAAACAAGCAATCAAAGAGGCAGAAGGTTTCTCACCAGAAACCCATGCCCTCGAGGACTCTGTAATATGGATTTGTTGATCCGCCACCCACGGTACCAACTCGCCGGCCTCGTTGATGTAACCCGTCGTCAAGAGGACCTCGCAAAGACGATATTGGATTGTGGCCGCAAGATGATCAAATTTCCAACCAGAGAGCTATGTGAAGTTGTAATTGGTTCGGAAACATTGAGATATAATAGAAGGTATACCAATGAGATTATCAATGGTGGTGATTGAGTGTAGTCACCCAATTTAATACGTGCGTCTTCAAAAGACTGAGTCGCACCTTTGAAGTTATGGTTTTCCATCTGTAGGTTCCCGAGTAGAAGATACATATATGCCTATTGGAAGGTATCAGTGGTGACGCTGGAGGATGCACAGACACCATTCACGTGCCTGGAGCACATGTAGCGGTGGGTCCACCAAGGGATCAGCACTTGCAATGAGGTCATCTAAGCGTGACACCGCATCCTCGCGCTCTCCGGCCATGAACAGGACAACGGCCTGATGAAGTTAGGTATCCGAAAGGCCAGGTTGGATTATGAGGAACCACACACCTTGATGAGAAGGAGAAGAGTAACTTGATCACCCGAATGGAAGTACTGGAATGCAGAGTCGCACACGCGAATTGCCTTGTTCTTTTCCCCCTTGCCGACGAAAGCGACGCACTTTGCAATATAACCAACGAGGGACCGTTGAAACTTCATGGACTAGATTCCGAACAAAGTGAGCGTCCATGCCTGTGAGAGGAGAGAAAGTGGCACCTCGTCGGCATCCATGAGCGCCCCATCATACCTTCCTAAGCGTGCCCGGATAAGAGCTCGACTGGCAAGTACGTCTGCCCTATTCTCTGACGTTGGGATCGCTTCGGTCAGTAACGCTTCCGCATGCACGAGTCGACCTTGTTTCCACAATTCGAGTGTGGCGCCTTCGATATGAATGTCTGGAATCTGCAATAGTAGCAGGTCAACGTGTGCAAAGAAAGACGGGAGACAAAGCATACCGAGAAGAGACGGAAAGTGTCAGAAGATATGGCTCTTATTGTAATTTTTTGTTTGTCTGTGACGGCAAGAAGCTGGCTATCTGGAGAAAACGCGATGGAGGTTATGTCCTCGGCGTGAGGGACGAGATCAAGTTGGAAGTGCGTCGAGGTAGTCAAGAAGGTGATGGCATTATTGATGCAGTATGCTATGACTCTTCTGTGGTGCGGCAGGGCAACAAATGAGATGGGCTCGGAAGGAGCTGGCCACTCTGAGATAATTGATCCAGATGCATCGATTTGCTTGAATTTTGAGTCTCCAGTGGTCTTGACGAGGAGGTGGTCATCGTGCCAGAGGAGACAATGCCGTGCAACTGTCAGCTCCTTTAAATCGACAAGTAATTGGCCGTTATTGCTGTTCCAGACTCGGACGTTCTTCCCAGTGGCCGTTGCGATCCTGTCCCCTTGGGGAGCGTATTTGGCTGCATAAACCCACTGGTTATGGCAGAGTTTTTTCACTTCTCGACCTTTCACGTCGAAGATGATGGCTGTGCCATTGTAGCTGTCAGCAAAGACGACTCGGGCTGAGTCCGGGGAGAAGTCAACGTCCTCGATCGGCGACGGGTATTTCTTATCCACGTCTCGCTTCATTTTCGCAAAGACTTGTTTGTAGGTCGTTGCGTCCCAGACCGACAGTTGACCGTATGTCCCCACTGCGATGTATCGGCCATCCTGGGAGGCAGCAACACATTTGATGCTGCTTTCCACTTGCATTGTCGCTATTCGTTTCCCGTCTTTTACCCTCCACATTCCAATCTCCCCGTGACTGCCACCGACGATATACTCGCCGTTCGCTGTAAATGTCACCACCCCACCGGTGCCAACCTCAAGCAGAGGTGCTTGCCTCACAATCAGCACCTATCCGATCTCGTCACGTCGGTACGCACCACTCGTTATCGTCGACATTTGTGTCAATCAAAGAAGTAGACAATTGAGGAAGACGTGGTCTGTGCGCATTCACGTCGTTCCTCCCTCAAATGGGCCGTTCCTCGTGTTGTCGACTTCATTTCGGCCGCTATTGCTCACCGCTATCGTCTGACTACGGTGTCTACAGCATTATCAATGATGATTTCCTAAGCCTGGCGTTCCCCTCAGACCCGTGCTACATCCACAAACCCACACCGGTTGGCACGGCGATCTGGGGAGTACGTGTTGCCGTGTATCCGGGCCTGGACATCGCAGGTGAGTGCGTAGTGAGGTTTCCACTGCCGTCACGCGAGGAGTGCAGTATATGCGCAAGACCTTGGGCTAGGTGGATACCAAGTCGGACGAGTTGCAGATCTAGTCAATCTGGCCTCGCAATGTTGCCATTTTGTACCAGTGTCAATATATCCAGGTGACGGAGAGTAATACACTTGGACCGTATTTCATCACGTTAATGGGGTGTCACATGTCAACTCTAGCACCTCTGGGTTCACTTGTTCGACGGTACTAAGCAATCGGTCACCTTGTACACATGCTGACGATGTTCGAAATTAGCAGGGCAACGCATAATTTAACACATCTGGTTGATAACAATCGAATGCGACACTCGTCAAAAGTTTGTAAAAAAGGTGAAAAGTCAAAATACTTCCAGGACTCGCACACCCTGAATCAACGCGTCCAACGTTGCCGACTTGATAAATAGTCAGTGGATGATAGCTTCCGTGCAGGGATACCGTTTGCTGGTTGTGACAGAGTACCTTAACTGACGCGCTCTAGTGAAGTTTGTTCATTGAAGTGCCTTCATCTGTGGGGCATGCAAATGCCAAGGCACAGGTAGTATAGGATCGGACAAGATCATGAATATACCATATGGCAGCAGCGCAGACATGACAAGTGCACAAAAGCCCAAACGACAAGCCAGAGTCTCCTGAATCCATCAATCAAAGCACATCCAGCACACGCACACCCCGTATCAACTCGTTCAACGTCGCCGGCGTGATCTCCTCCACCTGCGCAGTGATCAAATTCTGCGTGGCAATCCTCTTGTATTCCGCCACGTTCCGCCGGGTTGGCATAAGTAAGAGAGCGCCGAACGGTTGCCTCAATCGGGCGAGGAATTCGTATGCACGCATCTGCGTATTGATCGGCAGTGGTGGTGCACCATCCAGAGGACCCCCGTGCAGCAGACCTAAACCTGGAAAATCATCACGCTGAAATGCCTCGTCCTCCTGAGGCACCAACTCTACTCTACTCCCGGCAGCACATCGGTCAAGGAGAAAGTCGACCCATGGGTGAACGAGATATAGGGAATCCAATAGCGTGAGATTTTGCCAGGTCTTGATCTCTACGGTTTCGAGTGCGCCAGCTTGCACTTGAAATACGAGATCTGATCCCTTCCGAACCGCTGAAGCACTTCGAATTTCGAAAGCAAGGCACGGAAGCCTCATCCGCTGTCCCATGAAGAACGGTATAGAAAGCGCGTTCACTTGGTCGTACAGCTTTGTGACCAGGGTGAGATCGAGCAAGGAGGTACGCAGCCCATCAGTGACCGTCCCCATCTCGGTATCTGCAATAACTGGTGGAATGTGCAAGGTCTGCGGCTGGCTGAACACAGCGATATCGGTAGGTAAGGAGCTATTGAAGCCGTTGGATGTCCCCGTCCATGCAAGAATGCTCGTGTCCCCTGAGCTGGTGAGAAGCTGGGACAGGAGACGGCCTAGGGACTTGTCTTTTTCGCCATATGTAACTGACATGGTCAAGGAAAAAATCCCGAGTAAGGAGTATGCTGCGTCCTCGACCCGTGTCGTCTTGCGCGTGGAAGCCAGACGAAGCTTCTCTCGTATGTCGGTCAACCCAGGACGAATGGCCATCAACGCCTGCGCCGAGATACCCGTCGCCTTCTCCATCTCTGAGACGATCTCCGGAGATTCCTTGTGATTATAGATAGTGAGGCCCAGGTATGGCGTCCAGTCCTTTGTGTAGATTCGGACCACCTTCGACGCATGATACTCCTGCAAGGTCCACCCTCGAGAGTTCCAAATGCTTATCATCAATGCACCAAGCACCGCTAGTTTGTCGACATCAAAGAGAAAGATGATCGTCATCGCAGATCCCTCATACCATTTGAACATGCAGACAAGCGCTTCCTGGAGCACGAAGTGATCCGCTTTATTGATACAACAGGTATCACTCCATGCCCAGTTGAATCCCTCCTCTCTAGCAACCTTGCAGAACATTTGGAGCTTCTCGTGAGTGGGAGATGCCTCGAGATCGTACACCAGAATTTTCATGACGTGTTCATACAGAGGTTCATCTGGCTGCCACGTGTGCGACAACGTGGCATAACGATAGAATTCCCCAACCACTTGTTCGATATGAGCGTAGTCGATTTGTGTAGTCATGGAGGCGACGAGTGAAGTAAAGGCCGGCGTCAATTCGAATGCAGTAGCCTGTTCCGATTTATTGCAGAGACGACCAGAATTAGGGTCGATGAGGACCAGTGGGGAATCACGAATTGCGTTCTGGATAGCCGCACGAATCGCCTCCCTCGCCCGTTCCGGCCGAACATAATGGCGAGATTGTTCTATGCGTGGGTATCAGCAGAAGAACAACGGTACAAAGCAATTATCCTTACCACGAATCCTGGGATCAGATGATTCTGACATCTTCGAGAGCATCATCTCGAATGTGTCAACTGCATTATCGTTATGCCCTGCACCAAGTAATGCAGCATACTTCCTCTCGTAACCCAATGGCGAGGACGGATCAAGCCTGACTACCTGAACGAAGCAATTAGGATGGATGGACCCAATGGATTGAAAGCAAGCTACTTCGTCAGCATCGTTCAGTGCATCTTTCCATTTTCCCTGTTCTGCGCATGCTTTGCTTCGCCTAGCCAGTAGATCTTGTGGTATAGCAGGTTTTAGCGAGAGTGCAGCCGTATACTGCGAGACGGCCTCGTCATACTGTTTGGCGTTCATAAAATTCTCTCCAAGGTGCCTCAGTTTATCAGAGCACCGAGATATAAAGTCTGGTGAAGGAGGGTCATGAGAATGATGCCATGACTGTCAACGTCGTAACCACTTGCCAGGAATCCAATCCGTATTCTCCACGCTAGCTGTTGATGATCGTCTTTCTGGAGTGGCCGGCTGCCAATTCATGTTGAACATCCATGAATGCTTCCCAACTCGCCCGCTTTTTATTTCCGCCAGCTCGTTAGACATTTGGCGGAAACACGCAATTGCATCCACCACATGGTTGGTCAGTTCGAGACGCTCGCATACAACCCGATAAATTTCGAATTTTGAGAGCATAAACTATGGAGAACATCAGGTATGGCATAAATGCCAAGGTAAGAGTCCTCACCTTAGCGGCGGCACCCAGTACATCATTCCACGAACTGGTCGATAGTGCTAATCTCGCCCATTCCTTTGCGTCGTTCAAGGCGTCTTCCCGTATACCCTTCCTTGTAGATGCGTTGCTTCGTTTAATCAACAAGTCTTGAGGGCTAGCAGGTTCTAGCAACAGTGCAGCTGTGTACTGCGATATGGCCTCGTCGTATTCCCCAGCATCCATGAAGCTCTTCCCAAGCTCATCGAGTTTGCTAAGGCACCGAGACATAAAATCTAGAAGCCAACGCATGGGAACGGTTCTTTGGCTGCACACGATATCACTCACCACGAGTCCAATTTGCTTGATCGTCATCTACTCCCTGCCCATGCTGGCTAGACGCGAGATGGAAACATGCAACCGCATCTGCCACATGGCCAATCGATTCAAGACGTTCGCATATAACTGGATAGATCGTGGAGTTCGGGAGATTAAACTCCAGAACAAACGAATGTTAGGTGAATGGGTGACACTAACATGGACCTACTCACGCCAACAGCAGCAGACAAAGCATCTCTCCATGAGCCAGAAATTAGCCTAAATCTTGCCCACTCTCTAACCAACGTCGTAGAGTGTGATACATAGGACATTTCCTCGGGTGCAGGCACGTTATCAGAGGGAGCAACCACGCCATCGTCTGTTGGCGTAGAAAGACATTTTTGCATGAAATCTGTAGCGATTACTTCACACGGGCAGTAAGAGAGACGGGATAGTTGCTCACCAGCAGCCCACATTTTGACAGTGTTTGTCATCTTGACTTCGTGATTCGCCAGCTGTAGAACAGACTTGCCAGCCTCCATGGTGCGACCAGCTCTGAAAAGAGCCTCACAAAGATGTTCTTGGATTTCGAATGCAAGATCGTCAAATTTCCAACCAGTGAGCTGTCAGAAAATATAGTTAATATCGATACGTTACAACAGAGGGGGTATACCAATGAAATTATCAAGGGTGGTTGTTGAATGCGATCGCCCAATTTCATTGACGCATCTTCCAACGAATGAATCGCATCCTCGTAGCAGCCACCTTCCATATGCAATTTCCCGAGAAAAAGATGCATGTATGCCTGTCGGAGGCATTAGTGGCTGTGCTACTGGATGTTAGGACATCGATTGCATGCCTGCACTACATAGAGCGTTGAGTCTGAGAAACCTTCAGTAATGAGGTCATCCAAACGTGACATCGCTTCATTGTGTCTTCCTGCGATGAACAAAACGGCAGCCTGACCCAAAGAACTTGAAAAACAAAGCTGCATTGCACGGAATGACCCACCTTGATGAGAAGAAGCAGAAGGGAAACGTGATCCAGATGGAATCGCTGCATCGCAATGTCACACACGCGACATCCCTTGTCTGTTTCCCCCTTCCCGACGAGGGCCACACATTTCGCAATGTAACCGATCACGGATTGCTGACTTTGGACCGACTAGGACGAAAACGGTATCAGTGCCGACGCTTGCGAGAGAAGAGCAATGCGTACCTCCTCGGCGTCTGCGAGTGCCTCGTCCCACCGTCCTAAGCGTGCCCGGACGAGGGCCCGACTAGCGAGTATATGATGGGCCCAAGCTTCTGACCCCGGGATTGCTTCTGTCAGCGATACTTCTACCTCTGTAAGGCGGCCGTTTTCCCATGATTTAAGTGCAGCGTCCTCGACATGAACCTCTAGATCCTGTAAATAATATTAGGCGGTCAGACCATGTGCGAAAGGAGAGGTCAGGGACGTACCAAAACAAAACGGAATGCGACAGAGGAAATGACGATGATGACGATTTTCCCCTTGTTCCCGCTAAGCGCAAGCAGCTGGCCATCAGAAGAACACACGATTGATCTTGTCTCGTGCTTGGGTGTGATTGAATGAAACTGTACATGCGTCGACGTGTCCCAGAAGGTAATCGAATCTTTACAACACGCCATAAATTGTGCGCGTCGGGGGAGGGCAATAGAGTCGACACCAGGAACAGACCACTCCGAGACAACTGACCCGGTGAGCGCGTCGATTTCCTTGATATGGAAGTCTTTTGTCATGACGATGAGGTGGGTGTTGACCCACGACAGGCGATTATGCCGTGCGTCTGTCTCCACCTTGATAGAGGAGAGTAAGCGACCGTCGTCGCTGTCCCAGACCCGGATAGTTCCATTCGTGGCTGTCGCGATACGGTCACCCCGGGGAGAGTATTTGGCCACCTTGATGTCGTCACTGTGCTCGAATGTTTGCACTTGTTTGTGTGTGGGAATATCCAGGATAGTGGCTGTGGTGGCACCAAAAAAGTGCCTGCCGTCAGCCGAGACAAGCCGAGCTGCGTCCGGAGAGAAATCGACGTCATAGATGCGGCTGTGACCCCTCTTGTCCACAAAGACACGTTCGTAGCTGGTCGCATTCCAAACATACACCTCGCCGCATGTCCCTGCTGCGATCCATTTACCGTCCCTGGAGACAGCAATACTGTTGACACTGCCCTCCACTGGCATCGTTGCGACTCGTTCGCCGTCTTTCACTTGCCACACCACAACTGACCCCTTGGTGCCGCTGACGAGTTTCTCGCCGTTTTCTGTAAATGTCAATGTATGTACCTCATCCACGGCACTAATTTCGAGGCGATGGGAAGGTCCTTGTCTGGCGATCAGCACCATAATCTAGTAATTTATTTTGCCAGTACGTACTATTCATCGACATCGACATCGACGCTGCCGATAAGCGATCAAGAGGCAAAGAGAGAAGGTGTGGTGCGTACCCGTTGCTCCGTTCTTAAATAGTGACCTCCTCGTGTTTTCGGTGCTTGCCTGCGGAAGACTTCATTTCAGGTGCTATTTCGGATTGTCTCCGCGCCCCCTTATTGTTATCATCGTACTAAAGGAGCCCAAGAGGCTTGGGCAAGTGTAGTGCTTTCATATCACTAATGCAAGGTCAGATGCTTAGACATGCCACGAGTTGCTGCTGCCTAGGTGACGGAGTCCTAACATGATGTACCTCATGTCGCTCTCCTAAGTGTACACGTTCCACTGTCCACAGTCGTTGGACTTGGCGATTCGCGAACCTATAAGCTTGTTTCAGTCTGTTTATGCCTCTGTACGGCATGGCTGAGTCCATTCGCGCATCTGTTTCCTCGGAATTGGCAAGATCGTACAGTCCGCCTTGACTACCTACACCACCATCTTGACTGTCGACAATCCTCTGGAAGAGATCCAAAGCCTCGCAAAATCGGGTCAGGCCTGGTGCAATTCCCTCGCAAGGGATCGTGACCGTCATGAACACCGATATCGGAACTCGAACTCCTTGTCGCTCGTGTTGAGGCGTTGGTTAGATGTGGCCAATTTCGTCCTAGAGTCCGTCTCGTTAGAATCAGCGAGATCACACAACCTACTTTGACGGCCAACCGTTCGTCCCTAGGGATGGTGACCATGAGAGTACATTGCAAGGCAAACAGTCCGCATCGGAAACAGGGGCAGCCTCGTATACATGATCAGACGATTGGTGTGGTGTCGTCCCGGGCCACTCGCACGATGAACATTCAGACTCCAAGGAATCAGTCAGATCCCTGTAGTAAGACAACTCGGAATCTGTCAAACTCCCATAGTAAGGTGAGTAAACGAAGTCCATGTTGGGGCTGTGCGAGGTCTCGAGTGTGCCGTAGGACGCCCTTCGTGATATCGTCAAGATATCGTGCAGCGAGCAAGATGATCTCGGGTTTGGTTATAGATACTTTATGCGGTGACAAGCCGATTAAGTTGTCTGGCTGGAGAAGTGAGCACACCAAGTCCGCGCCGAAAGCTGAGGTGCGATTGTACGAACGGTTGGGCCATATCAGTGTCATCCTTTTGAGCCTCTTACATAGTGAAATCTGGAAAATGTGTGTCCGTTGGATTCCTGAGTACGGAAGCCCGAAATCAAACCTTTCATTGTAAAGTGAGCAAGCGATCCGGGAGCCGGGCAAGCTCTTACTTAAGTGCTCCAGACCTTGGTAACAACAATGATATCCCATGACAAGTCGAGCGGCCAAAGTTCTTCTCGCGTTTGTTGACAACCCCATCACATGGCGAACAGATGGGATCGATATCAGAACCAGGGGACTCTTTAGATGTGCCATCCGACGAGTCTTCGGACGGACCATCGCGATGCAGTCTGGGAACGGAAACGAATACACTCAGGACAGTCCGCCGTGCCAATGTTGGCACTCGTAAAATGAACATTCACCGTCGAGCTTGCATCGTACAGCAGGACCTTTGTCACTCGGGCCTTCCCATCTCGACCCGAGGCCTCTTGCGCCTCACCTCCGTCATCCAAGTCATTTCAGTTCCTTTCCGTCCTCCTCCACATGAACTGTCGAAGTGGAAGAGGTCGCAGGGTAACGTTCGATAGGCTACGACGAACCATTAGAGATCCACCGAGTATAAAAGCATCGCTACGTACGTCCAAAAGCGTCGGGTGGAGATACCTATGTTCGTGTTGTAGCAGTGGGACCGGGCCAGGCGGAGAGCGTGGGCGGTGTCGGGAGTCCGTGCATAGTAGGTCGTAGCGTCGGTTGTCGTAGGTAGTCAGTGTCCTTCCACCCGCACGCCTTCCGGGTTTCCCCTGCTAGCCTCCCAGGGCCTGTCCCAGTCTCCCCTACTCCAGTGTCCTGTCCCAAGATGCCTTAGCTGAACTGGATTGCATCTGCAGGCGCTGAGCCCACTTCAGATGGGTTAGCAGCGAAGAAAATGTCAACCAATCACCTTGCTTGTCAAGGTTTCTGTCGCCCTCATAATTGCGTGGGAAGGTACAACCTGGTACATAAGTACAAACAAACCGGTATGCGGCAAATTAATCGTCCGTACCGGTGATAAGCCTATATATGAGTATAAGCATTATATATATGACAAAATAATAATAAATAAATAAAAATCACCTCAACCACGCTGAAGTGCCCACCTCAGTCAAAGTCGGAGCCACGCAGAGCGCCAACCCCCGAGCGACGCAACACAACCGGTGCCCAGTCGCGGCCACCCTAATTGCGAGGGCAAGGGCAGTGTAGCCGTGCACTTCGGTCGCAGGGACGGTGAGCGGTGACGAGGGCAAGGTGGCGTAACAGGTACGTCCACCTCTTCACTACTATCACGATGAGGGAGGTAGTTGATGCACCATAGCCCACCACCAATCAAGATGATGGGCGCCGTAGGCACAACGGCGCACGGCACGCCCACTACCCACGAGTCAACGAGGAGGGCAAGGGGGCGCAACGGTGCCACCACCACCAACCCAGACGATGCGCGGGAGGGCGCAACGGCGCACGGAACGCCCACCACCCACAAGACGGTGAGGGGAGCGTAACAGTACCCTCATCACCAGACGACGTGGGGGACGCAACAGCGCACGGCACATCCACCACCCACAAGACGGCGAGGAGGACGAGGGGAGTGCAACAACGACCCCACCGCCAACCAAGACGATGCACGGGGGGACGCAACGACGCGCGGCACGCCCACTACCCACATGACGACGAGGGTGAGGGGAGCGCAACAGCGTGCGGCACGCCCACCCACCAGACGACGAGGAAGGCGGGGGCCACCTAATGGCGCGCCCTCCACCAACTGGGACGTCAAGCAGGCGGCGCAACCGCACACGGCACGCCCCCGCCAGATGACGACGAAGGCGGGGATTATCCAACCGCACGCACACGGCAGGTGCCGTCTACTACCCACAGGAACCCGCTGCCATCCCCGTCATCACAGCGACGACACAGAGGGCGAGGACTGCACAACAACACTCCACCTCCACCGTGACGACAATGAGGGGGCGAGGGGCCGCGACGCCATGCCGACGGGGAGGCGCACGACACCCCTACCACTACCGTGACGAAGACGGCAGCGGCAGGGACTACGAAGCCGCACAACCGCCACCACTACCGTCACGGAAACGGCAGCAGTAAGGGCAACGAGGCGCGGCCGTGTGCACACCACCACCAGGACGGCAAGGGGACGCTACCCCCACACTACGGCGACGGCTTCCCGCCAACCGCAACGGCGTGGATAGCGAAGGGGTGCAACGGCACCACCACGCGCACCACGGCGACGAGGAGGAGGAAGATGGGGGCGCCTCAAAACGCGCATCCACCGTGCCGTAGAGGTAAGGCAAAGATGGCGCACCACCGACCCCCCGCGACAAAGCGGCAAGGCGTACCCCCGTAACCCCCCACGGCGACGATAACGGGGCAGCTACCGCGCTCCCACCGCAACGGCGACAACGATGGCAGAGGCATGCGACGGCAACGCCCACTACCACATTGGCGACGACGCGCAGCGGCGCATTGTCAGGATCCATGTATGGTACCCGCGAAATGTGAAACCCGCGGGTTGGTGGGTACGGTACGGGTTGAACCTCGGATACCCCTGGGGTTACCCGTGTCCATCTCTATGTTCCTCTGGAGGCTGCTCTGCGTTCCTTGTCTGGACGACTTGCAGCTTCGATTCATTGAGGAAATGTTGATGTTGTGCGTAATGTAGAAACACGTTGTTCTATAAACGACACGGTGTCCCTGTTTGATCTCATATTAGTTTCGCATTGACACATGTATGTAGTTGACCTGCCAAATGGTAATGCACCAAATTTCTGTGGGTCCAGGACTTGCCCGAAGGGCCGTGCTATTCCTGAACCCGAAGGGGAAAGGTTTATGTGATCCCAGGCTGGTGGCAATTTCCGGTGATTTGAAACCCAGTCGCTTGCCGGGGTTTCGAATCTTGCAGGCTTTCTGGACTACCGTCTACAGTAAGTATGGGAGTAACACGCCTTGCGCTCCGAATCAATTGTATCCAAATGGACCAGTTTCTGAAGTTCGTGTTGCCGTGCGTCTGTAGTTGCTCATCATTATTCCAAACGAACACGTTCTAGTACCTCTCTTGCTGGCTTCCATGCGCATATTCATCTAGTGAAGGAGATGACGAGGGCGAGGGTACGCAACAGTGTACCCACCACCACAGCGCTGACGACGAGGGCGCAGTGCGAACGACGCACCTTTGCCACCACCATCACTACGACGACGTCGAAGGCTAGGGCACATAACACCGCCCTCACTACCACAGCGCCAATGACGAGGACGTAGTGGCGAAATGACATGCCTACCACCTTGGCGACGACAGCAACAGGGTGGCAGGAGGCAGCAGTCTGTCCGTCACCACCTCGCGACGACACGGAGGGCAAGGACTGCGCAACAGCACACCACCACTCCGCTGTGACGACAACGAGGGGGCGAAGGGGCGCACGACACGCCTGCCACTACCGTGACGAAGACGGCAGTGGCAAGAATGACGAGGTCGCACAACCGTGCGCCAACCACAGCCAGGACAGCGCATCCACGCGCTGACACCACCACCACTACCACCGTCACGGAAACGGCAACGGCAAGGGCGACGAGGCGCGGCCGCGCGCCCACCACCAGAACGGCAAGGGCGCGCTACCCCCACACTACGGCGACGGCTGCCCGCCAACTGCAACCCCGACGGCGTGGATAGCGGGGGGGTGCGACAGCACTACCACGCGCACCACGGCGACGAGGACGAGGAAGATGGGGGCATCGCAAATGCATATCCACCGTGCCGTAGAGGTAAAGCAAAGATGGTGCCCACCAACCACCCCGATGAGGCAGCAAAGGGGTTATCCCCGCAACCCCGTAACCCCCTACGACGACAATGATGCGGCGGCTACCGCGCTCCCACCGCAACGACAACGACGATCATGGAAGAGGCGCACCACCACGTTGACGACGACGCGCAATGGTGGCGCAGCGGCGCATCGTCAAGCCCGCAAAATGTGAGACCCCGTTGGTTGGCGGGTACGGATATTAAGCGAGTATGGGTACGAGTACAGGTTTAACGGGTTACCTGTGTCTATCTCTACCTTCCCCTGGATGCTGCTCTACATTCCTTGTCTTGCAGCTTCGAATCCAGTCTGAGGAAATGTGGATGTGTCATGTAGAAACATTTTGCTCTGCAAATAACACGGTGTTCCCGTTTGGTCTCATGCTAGTTTCATGTCGGCGCGCGTATGTAGTCAACCTGCCAAATACCAGGTTTCCGTGTGTCCAGGACCTGCCCGAAGGGCCGTGCTATTCAAGTTCCAAGCAAGGTTTGAGCCGACGCCAGTCGGCACTCCCCGAGTTGTGGGTAGCCATCAAAACCACTGTAATGAACAGTAAGCGTCTCGAGTGCGGCTGTCTCGAACCGAACTGGCAAAATAAAAGGTGGCCCAGGCCAGCGTCGCACTTGCAGAACGCTACAACGAAGTGCAGTTGACAGCAAACCTCGATACTTTAAGGGAAGACGGTCAAACTTCATGTCGGCTGAAATCACAGATGGAGGTGTGGTACTCACGAACTCCCACTTCCGCACCGCAGGGTAGAAATAACCATTGGTAGTTCGGAATATATGCACGAGTTCAATTGACTCGAATGCAAACATTTTCCGAACAGCTCCTCTCTTTGCCGGCCGAAAACTTGGACGCCATTGAACTTGGCCACAATACCGTGCTTTGGTTTTTGAGTTCTAAGCCTTTCATGACTGATTGTACTGTGTAATCCCCGGTCTCAGACAGTCGGGTTTGTGCTTTCAAGTTGTCGGAGAGCTGTGCCAAAAGCAAAGTCACACGCTGACCCGTGCATCCATGAACTTGGCGGGATCAAGGGCAAGTTCCACAAGCACTCGAGTATCCTAGTAGTCAAAAGGTCCTAGTACTAATGGTAACGAAGACAATCTAAAGCACGTCCAGCATCCGTACACTGCGTATCAACTCCTCCAACGTCCCCGATGTGATCTCCTTTACCTGTGCGGTAATCAAACTGTCCGTAGCGACCCTCTTGTATTCTTCTACGTGCTGGCGGGTTGGTGTGAATAAGAGAGCGCCAAATGGCTGTCCAAGTCGAACGATGAATTGGAGGGCGTTCAGTTGCTTTTCCACTGGGGAAACGATCGATGGAGATCCTGGCAATGATGCAACGTCTAGGGGAGCTGTATGAGGCACTGAAGGGGTCAGCAGATGATGGAGATTCACCTATCACAGAATAGTCATCCTCTTCAGGAGTCGTCTCTACTACGTTCCCGACGGGCTTGCGGTCAAGGAGAAAGTCGATCCAAGGGTGGATGAGATATAGAGAACCAAACTGAGAAATGTCTTCTTCAGTTCTAATTTCCACAGCCCCGAGTACGCCTGCATGTGCGCGGAAGACACCGCCTGGCATATGTTGAGCGTTGGATACTCTTCCGAGTTTAAAAGCGAAACAGGGAAGCTTCAATCGTCTTTCTAAAACAGACGGTACAGGGAGTTCGAGGAGCCGATTGTATAGCTCGGTGACTAGGGTGAGATTGGATGGAGTGAGATCCAACCCATCGACGATTGCGTTCATCTTGGCCCCTGCATACGCTGGCGGGATGTGTGAGGTCTGGAGCTGGCGAAACACGGAGATATGTGCCGGAAGGCAAGAGTTGAAGCTACCTGAGATCCCCGTCCATGCAAGGATACTCGTGTCCCCGGAGCTGGTGAGTAGCTGCGCCAAGAGTCGACCAAGCGCTTTATCACCCTCACCGTAGGTGATCGGTAATGACATGGAGAAGATTCCAAGCAACGAGTAGGCAGCATCCTCGATCCGTGTTGTATCGCGAGTAGAAGCGAGATGGAGCTTGTCACGTATGTTGTAGAGACCTGGGTGGAACGCCATCAGGGCTTGAGCTGAAATGCCCGTCGCCTCCTCCATCTCCGAGATGATCGCGGGTGAATCCTTGTGATTGTAAGCATCGAGTCCCAAGTATGGTGTCCAGTCTTCAGTGTAGAATCGGACGACCCTCGATGCGTGATACTCCTGCAACGTCCATCCCCGTGTATTCCAAATGCTCCTCACCAAAGCACCAGGCCTCGCCGTTCGGGGAACGCCACGCAGGAAGATGATCGTCATCGCAGAGCCCTCATACCACTTAAACATGCTGACCAACGCTTCCTGGA
>JBBPTV010000578.1:0-18530 GCA_038094275.1 Tubosaeta brunneosetosa | reverse complement strand
CAGCAATGCCCAACTCAGAATGCACTGCAAGTACTGAGCACAACTAATATTCACCTAAATAGGGGCAGCAATGCCCAACTAAGGTAAAGTAAATACAGAGTACTAGGAATGAAACAAGGTCTCACCTTAGAATGCGCTGCAAGTACTGAGCACAACTGAGGTGAGACGAAGGAGTTGGAAGGGTTAAATAGTGACAAGGCTACGTGCTCGCTAAACTCCGGAAAGGTCCGGAACAGGATAGGCGAAACTAGGTGCGCTGCTTTGGGAATCAACAAAGGGTGCAGCAGCGCGCGTTCGGAGGGAGTAGGAGCACCACCAAGCGATCGACACAAGGTAAGACTATACTATAATAGGTGTAAGTAAGTCCGAAAGAGGTAGAATAAGAAATGAGCGAAAAACAACCGGAGTTGGTCTCTGTGCGAACTCCGAAGATGTCCGGAGTTATACTTTGACAATGTATAATCATCAAAGAAGGTGATGATATATTTGTACCGATGGTATGACTTAATGGTGAATGATTTAATGTCAGAGTGAACAAGCTCAAAAGGTTGAGTTGCACGACGATTGCCAGGGTGATAGGGGCGACTAGGCATCTTGCCTTGTGCACAACCCGGACAGATAAATTCATCCTGAGGGAATGTAACTTCCTCAGGGAAATTGCAAGTATTTTTACACGCATGTTTTAGGACATCTTTAGACAGATGACCAAAACGTCAATGCATGATATCATATCCCACAGAGGGGATGGCAGCAGGGTGTGCATTGGGGACTATATGTTCTATGGTGTACATATTGTGGCCTAATCTACCAGGGTAGAATGGTGCTAAAAGTGTACCATCACCATATAAGACTTCAAGTCTGTGAACGTCACCATGAATGGTAGCACCTGCGCGCATAAGTTGTCCGAGTGAGATAAGGCAAACTCCAGAGTTTGGGATGTGACCGACATCATGGAGGGTAAAAGTATGAGGGATTGAAGCCTCATCGATCCATCGTATATTCACATTGCCAATTGCTATGACATGGAGTAGGCCAGCTGTGGTATGGACTGGGATTTGATCATGCTTAGGGAGTTCCTTATACTCCACAAAGTCAGATGCTTTTGGGGAGAAGTGCATGGAGGCACCAGAGTCGAGGATCCAAGTGGGATTCTTAGGTTCACAGTGATCACACTTGTGTTTTGAACCATGTGCACAAATGTCCATTGCATTATCTACAGGTACATTAAACACTGTAGAACTACGAGCACACGACGAGTAACTACACGCTATAGCAGCGTTGTCGTGTGAGTAGGGACACATGGCAACATTGGAACAAATCACTGACCTGGGATCCCACTCGTTATCAGATCCGTAGATGTCAACGACATCGTCATCTTCTTTATCCCAAGAGGAACGAATACTTCCCACCTAACAACAGTTGCATTTGGAGGGGGGTGGGGTGTCGAGGTTGGACAAGGACCAGGGACAGTTTGTAATAATGTCCTCCTCTTCAAGGAGGTCAGGCAAGCGGCCGGTATATATGGGGGTCGAATCAGACCGACCGATGGAAGAGGATCCACCTAAAGCAATGCCTTCTCTGTTATCGAAGCCCAAAAGGGCATCAGAGAGCATACGATCGTGATCGTCTTCGAGTTGTTCAAACAAAGAACATTCAAGTGGTGGGGGACGTGCTGGTGGAGTGGATGGTGCGATGGAGCCGACTGCGGAGAGAGACGGAAGAGAGTAATGGCCTGGGGCCCAGTCAATGCGATCAAGGAGGGAAGCAGCGGCGTCAATATTACGAATGGTTTGCATAGATAATTGAATGCCAATCCGATAAGCAAGGTCAAAGGCATGAGCAGTTTGAGGAAAGTAGGGAGGACCTGCTTCCCCTTGGAAATGTTGCGCGGATTGTTGGGCGAGGGTACGAGGGTCGATAGTCGGAGTAGGACCGTTGGTGTGGGTGATGAAGGCATTAGAGGCGAAGAATGTATCTTTGTCAGTCTCTGCAAAGTTTAACTTCGCTTTACCTTTCCCTTGACCTTTGCCTCGGTTTCCATGCGGCTTCTGCTTCTTTTCCTTCTCCCCCTCAGCGCTGCTTCCCTGCTGCGGTCTGGTAGTCATGCTGGGTTGCTGCTGCTGATCCTTAAAAGAGGGATCATCGGGCTTACGCTTGACGGCGCTAATCTTGTTTGCTTGCTGGGTATCTTTACCCTTCTTGTTGCCTATGAGCGTCATACACTCGTACTCGGTGACGGAGGCCACACGGATTTCGTCAAAAGTGGGAATCTTAGGGTTCCTGGCAGGAGTTTTCGCTTGGAGACCAAGCTGCTGGACGATAGTGAGGGACGATGGAAGTTTGGTGAGGACAATGAGGGCCTGGAGGTTGTCAGACACGGTCCACTCAGAGCCTGCATTTTGGAGGCGAGCAAAGAGGTGCTCAAGCCAGGCAAAGGCATTGGTGGGATTGGAGCCGCTAGGAATAGTAAGCTCCATCATCGTCTTAAAGTCACTAAAGACTTGGGGGGCGTCCTGCTTGTCGAACTCTGCTTTGAGTGCGTTGATCATGTCATTTGCATCCTGATGGACATGGAATTTGGCAATCAAGGGAGGGGAAAGGTAGGTGAGAAGGGTGCCGTGGACTTTGTCGTTGGCGGAAATCCAGTCACGAAACCAGGTCCAGTCAGATGCTGTGGTAGAATGGCGTGCATCAGTCATCTTTCCTGCTTTGTCAGCGGTGCCAATAAGAGAACCAGAGGTAGGAGGACGAGGGACGTCCATAACCCAAGTGGCGCCAGTGGAAAGCAAATAGTTCAGCATAGTGGGCCACCAGTTCGCCCATCCATTTCCATGGAAGGTGGAGATCTTGGGGCCAAGAGAAAGAGAGGAGGAACTGTTCTTGTTGGACATAGTGTCTAGAACGTAAAACTGTCAGTACAAAGTGCCAGCATAGTCTCCCCTTAGGGAATGGCAGCCATGAAGGCGCACGATGATGTGGATGTGTGCCGCTATGCAGGCTCTCTTGCGCTTAAAGCAGCAAAGAGGCGGACATGCAGTGAGCGCAACACTGTGTCTGTCCTGCGCATAAAGCAGCAAGGACTGACTAGACAGAGCCGACCTGCAGCAAGTTTGGATGCAGCCATTGAAGGCGCTTCCTCACTGTGCTAATCAGGGCTCATAACCTGTCGAGCAGAGCATTACACAGAGGGTGAGGACTGAAGCGACTCACTAAGTGTTGGGCTTGTTGTTGCAGGGAGCGGGCACACGGTAGTAAGAGGTAAAGACTCTATTCAAACTCAGACAACTGAGTTCGTATTATATACTACATAATCATATTACATAATACTACCTAATTGGTCGAACTGGATGTTCAACACGTTATGTCTGAGGTACCACAGACATGGAACTCCGATTCGATGGAAACAAAGTGTTGCTGGACATGGACTTCCACGGTTTCTCAGACACCAGATGGTCACAAAACCCCAACAACTCCAGGTCCATCTCCGGATACGTTTTCATAAGCAATCGAGGCGCCATCTCCTGGTCCAGCAAACTGCAGAGTATGGTCGCCCTATCCTCAACCGAATCGGAGTACATTGGACTTAGCAATGCAGGACAACACCTCGCATGGCTTCGGATCTTTTTTGAAGAGATCGGACATCCACAGGCTGGACCAACTATACTTCATTGCGACAACCAAGCCACAATCATCTTATGCTGGGACCTGCAATTCTGCACTTGGACAAAACATATCCAACAGAAATACCACTTTGTCCAAGATGACTTGGTCAGAAAAGGAGAAGCTGTGGTGCAGTACATCCCTACCAGAGACATGGTAGCTGATATCCTCACTAAGCCACTACCTCACGAGCAACATTGGAAGTTCATAAGGGCCATGGGTCTACAATTGCACTTAAGTGGGAGTGTCAAAGTATGACCTCTGGACAACTCCGGAGTTATACACGCACCAACTCTGGCCGTTTCTCTCTCATTTCTCATTCTACCACTTTCAGACTTACTTATGCCTATTATAGTATAGTCATACCTCGTGCCGTTCGCTTGGTGGCACTCCTAGTCCCTCCAAACACACACTACTGCACCTTTCATGTTCCCTGATCCAGCGCGCCTATTTTTGCCTATTCCACTCCAGAGTTTCCCGGAGCTAAGCGTGCATTTGTCTTTGACACTATTTAATTCTTTTCAATTCCTCCCTCTCACCTCAGTTGTGCTCTGTACTTGCAGCACAGTCTGAGGTGAGACCTCTTCTGATCATTTGATACCTTGTATTTACCCTACCTTAGTTGGGCAAATGCTGCCCTTATTTAGATACTTTAACAGCTTGGTGCATTGATGTGTCTGTTGATTTGCATCCAGTTCTTCGGGGAGTCAGTACAGACATACAGAGCAAGGAAGCAGTTTGCACTCACCAATTACACAAGCCTCCTCATGAGGGAAAGCATATTTTACTTTCTTGTGTAAGTCTGCACTCAGTAGTCTTTATGCTCATACCAACTTCTCCTCCAGCATCTTAACTTGGGCACTTATCAATTTGTTGCTCATATTCAAGAAGCTTGCAGAAGCTTTATGTGTGTGGCGTTCAATGGGGACATGAAAGTGCTCAGCTTGATTCTGCCTTTGGTTTCTTGTCTCTCGGTTATGACGAGGTTGTTAGAAGCACGATCATGTTTGCAGATACTGAGCCTGGGCAAAATGTGTAGGTGCCACTGAGCGACAAAATGGCAATGGAGGAAAGAAACATCAGCAGAGCTGTGTGACGAAAGGCAAGAAAGGTATGATTTGAAGTTGGGTGGGATGTCTTTTGTCAAAGTATGACCTCCAGACAACTCTGGAGTTATATACGCGTTAACTCCGGCCACTTCTCTTCCATTTCTCACTCTACTGCTTTCGGACTTACTTATACCTATTATAGTATAGTCATACCTCATGTCGTTCACTTGGTGGCACTCCTAGTCCCTCCGAACATGCGCTACTGCACCTTTCATGTTTCCTGATCTGACATGCCTATTTTCACCTATTCCACTCCGGAGTTATCCAGAGCTAAGCGCGCGCTTGTCTTCAACACTATTTAATTCTTTTCGCTCCCTTCCTCTCACCTCAGTTGTGCTCTGTACTTGCAGCACAGTCTGAGGTGAGATCCCTTTTGATCACTTAGTACATTGTATTTACTCTACCTTAGTTGGGCATTGCTGCCCCTATTTAGGTGAATATTAGTCATGCTCTGTACTTGCAGCACAGTCTGAGTTGGGCATTGCTGCCCCTATTTAGATACTTTAACATCTTTCACATCAGAACTTTTACAAAAATCTTTTCTTACTTTATTCCACTTTTCAGTGCTTTTCCCGCATGCTGAGCCAGGTGAGCTGTCGGATGAGTGTAATAATCTTACTTAAGCTGCGTTTGAGTCTGAAAAGATTTTTGTAAAAGTTCTGATGCATGCTCAAGCTTGACTCACAGATTGATATTTGTTAGTGAAGCTGAATTCAAATCTGCAGCCTTTTTTTCCTTGGAATCTTCAATTTATGTCCTGCGGACGGTACTGTATACATGGCTTTGTATGTAATCTGGGTCTAGAGGAAGTTCCTGAAAAACCTGCAGCTTTTGATCAAGTCTTGATATAATGCAGCGAACTCAAGTCGAAGCAGAAACCCCGGTACTAAGCTTGCAAAGGACGTCGAAATATTTGCGGACGAACGTATACTAAACATTTTGTAATGTATTTAGCAGCAGCCTGATCAATGAAAATTCAAGCCCACACGGGCCATACATGACTTGCGGCGTCAACATGGCCCAGAGGACAATCCATGTTTGAATTTGAATCGTCGTCGCAACGTTTCAGCCGTTGCTACTGTATCTTACAGGAGTAATGGAGTTAGTCTAAATTCCGCAGCTCACGCCTCACGCAAAACCCACTCTCTCGCTACGCCACCACCCATTTCGCTGCCAATCCCGCATCCACCTTCGGTGCTTCTCTCAGCCACTGACTCAGCTTCACCGTCTTCTCCACAGACAGCGGCAACCCAGCCCTGACCGCATGGCCCCCATACTTGTCCTCGAAGAAGCCCAGCAGCTTGCGACTCGGGTTCCGTCGTTCGTCGGGATCACTTGCACGGAGGACCTTCAGCCACTCTTGGCGCGGAAGTCGCTTGGAACAGAGATGTGCGGCCACGGAACAAGGGCCGGGTGGAGGACGTGGTAGATGGCACACTCAGGAAAAGACACGAGAAGGTTCACGAGTTCGACGATAGTCTTGGCGGCATAGTCAACGGGAAGCCACAATACCTGTTCGTCGTGCTCGGGAAGGACACCTATTGTGTCTGCGCACTACAAAGCCCGTTGTGGTGAGGAAGGAGGGAATGGAGAGTAGGTTTGATACGGACCTTGATAGCGAGAGAAATCCCCTCGGACTCGTTCCAGACACCGTTCACCGAGTCACCTACGATCTGACCAACTCCTGTGATAATGACGGTAAGACGACGCTATCGGCGCCTTTCAGGGTGACATACGTAGCACTGCGGTCTGCTGCCTGCATGGGTGTTTGCCGCGATGCCATTTGGCAAAGCTTCTCTACAACACACTTGGATTGCGCACTTGGAATGGCAGCAGAACCACAGTTAGACGAGTACGTACACCGAAACACGGACGCACTATCATAATCATTGCGCATACGCAGGACCGTCCATCACTGCCTCGGGAATTCAACACCGCACTGATGGACGGCACAAAGAAAAATCTGGCAGGCTCAGCATATGGTGAGGACAGCGCGAGCTGCATCAAGTTTCTTGCACCACAGATTTGTGTTTCGAAACTGCGCCACGATAAGCAATCTACGCTAGACGCACTACAAGGCATATACACACCTGGAAACGCCGAAATTGAGATGACCTGCCACACGTTCTGGAAAGAGAAAAGATAAGTCGAGGGCGGCGATACAGCTTTTAACACGCACGTGAATGATGATCATCGCTTGGTTCGCGATTTCCCGATAGGCTTCGTCGAGGCCCAGAAGAGTTCCCGACAAATCCGCCGCAAGCGCCACAACACCTTCGCTAGCTCTTGTCTGCATATTCGAGAGTCATTCCAGTACCTTGCGCGTCTTTAGCGATGCTCCGAGTCGTTCTGCCGTGCGCGCGTCGTTATCAGCACGACAGAGGCAGTAAGTAGTCACCACGTCTGGATCAGCAAGCAATTCATTGAGGATGTGGACCCCGAGGGAGCCCGTGGCACCCATCAAGACAACCTTTGGCGAGACAGTTAGGTGAATACGAGGCGGTAACAAACGTGTTACTCGGACATACCACTTTTTCGGGGTTGCCAGTTGAAAGCTGTTGAGGATACCGACGACGGGTCGGCGAGCAATCGGTGCCTCGGTTACAGCGGGAATTCGTCCATCCTGCACAAATACGTGCGATGTGTTCGTCACTGTTAACAGATGCGTGATCGCAAGGGGTGAATTGTTGGGTGAGAGGAAGAACGCGCCTGGGAAATCTAATGAGGCACCGTGTCGCACCAGGAAACAGAGAGACACGAACAGTAACCCATGCGTTATAATGCTATCTCTGCGATGTGGCATAGTTGACGTTGCTCACTCCCAATAGGCCAATTGTGAGCCTACTCGTTGCGTCGCCTTTCGCCCGACCGAGGAGAGCACCAGTGTCTTTGGGGTGGTTGACAAGAAGAGACGTTGCCGCAAGTTACGCCGGAAACCAGAATGCGAGATACCTGGCGCCGTATCAGATTTGATGACGGTTCAATGAAAACATCATTGACTTGCTAAGTAATTGAAGGAGACGACGGCGATGGCGAGGAGGCGCAACAGGTGAGCATACCATCACTACCACGACGATGAGGACGCAATGGGTTGCCCACCACCACCACGATGGTGACACGACGATGAATCCAATAGGGCAGCCCCACCACTCTCAAAGTGACGACGCACGTCCACGACGACGCAACAGCCACACGTACGAGGACGGCGGCGAGGTGACTGCTCCACCGCCATCAAGACTAGTTATGCATCGGCATGCTCATCATTGTTGCCACCACCACGAAGACGAGGGAGGGCGATGCAAGTACGTCTCCGCCCCATAGCTACCACACCTTCGCAGGCCCACGACGACGACAACAACGAAGTGGGCGGCGGCGACGCCAGCGCATGCCCACGACATCGACGACGGAAGCGAGGGTGAGGGCGACGCAGGTACATGTGTCCACTACCCCACCACCATACTGACAGGGTGTTGAGGCTGACGCCAGGGCTCATCCACCACTACAACGAGGGGCATTCCTGCGAACGACCACGATGACGACGGTGAATGAGGGCAACACAATGACCCTACCACCACCAAAATGATGAGGGTGAGGGGGCGCGCCGACCCCACTAGGCCGACGAAGCAGCAGCGTCACGCCTGCTCCCCAGTACGACAGCGCCCCCACCACTCCCACGAGAGTGAAGGAGGACGAGAACGTCACACCGGACACTCACGACGAATAAGTGAGTGATGTAACGAACCCATCATCTCCAAAGTAGACCATCGATTTTGGCGCATAGATCCACACCATTACGCCATCATTCATTGGTAAATATCGGTGCTCACACACCTCACGCAACGACATGGCATCAGGGTCAACCGTCTAATACCCGTATTTTGTAGCAGATACAAGGTGAACATAGTTCTATTTGGTTCTGAATGAAGTGCGGCAGATAGAATGGAATCCGGGGCGCCCAGGAATCTAGTAATTACGAGACGTGTCGCACACGGTCTGCGTGTTCGTACCTCACAACTGACATATGTCACCTCACGAAGATGCAATCAGGTATGCCGGATGGCGCAGATGCCGTGTAGCAATACTATTGTTGACCACCGTCGGAAACGGTCAGTCGAGCTCGTTCGTCCGCCAATGGACCTCGTCACCCAGACTTGGATATGAATAATTGAGTGCGCAGGAATGTGGGACATCCAGGAATGCCACCATGACAATGCAGTCCCCGGTAGTCCACTTGAACAGATGCAGACGGCGCTACTTGATCTCCGGTACAGACATCCGGTACACTCAAGTCAACTTACCTAGAGAAAGCGATTCAATATCATCAATTAGCGAACACAAGACATCGATTCGATTGTTAGTAAATCGTAACACGTGTTAGTACAAAATGATGCGTATCAAGAAGTGGAAGGGGAATACGCCGACTGGGGTCGTCTTCCAAGTGCAGTGCCAGGATACGTCACTGGACACTCTAGGACGCTGTACGCTCAATGTTTGCCCACTGTATCCCTACTCAGGTACCAATTTAGCCCACAGGTCCCACAGTATCACTTGTCATTGCATTACCACACGGGATCTACGAGCAAATCCATGGACACTGAGGTTCCCGTGAAAGGTAATTACTTTGCAGTGACCAAATATCGTCTCCGAACGTCACATAGAGCACAAGACGTGGACGTAGCCTAACTTTGCGTCCACGCCTCACGATTACCCGCGGTAAGGTACAGCAGAGCGACATCTGGCGACCCCGAATTCAATGACTTTCCTCCCTTTCTACTGATCACGATTCACCTAGATACTAACCCTTTGGTCCACTCCGGAACATTGTCCTTGTCGTTGGGTTTACCCTCGAATAGGAGGCCCCTGTGCTCTGAACTCCTGTGGGATCGGCAGCAGAGAGACCGTGGTGAGTCTCCAAAACGTCTCCGAGACTAGAATGTTCATCGGTCCAGTGGTGATCCTTGTGTAAGGCTTCGTTGTCAGTCCGAGAGTGTTGATATTTGTTTCCAAGGCAGAGGGAGACACGTATAGACGTCGGACCGTTCGCGTTCAGTACATGAGCCGATGCAGTGGGTATGCTTGTGACAGAGATCTTTTAAATACGTACACGACCGCCCTTAGGCTGAACCTGCATGCTTTCTCCGCTCGCAGGCATGGGAGGATTAATCAACGGATATGATATCTGTGGTGTTTGCTGTACTACAGTACAAGGTCCATACGAAGTCGGTCATGCATCAGCGAGAAAGAAAGAAATGACCTAGCTCGAGCACAAGGCTACAGGACCTCGATGGTGTCGATATTATCCACCAAGTCCATCAACGACGCCTCGTCCCGAATCTGAACCATGATCAAGCAGCTCTGCTGCAACACGCCTACAGTCCGCTTGCGACACCTTCTCGAATAAGAGTGCCCCAAAGGGCTGCTTCAGACGGGCGACCAACCGAAGCGCGCACGTCGTCTTGTCGAGTCCGCCTACCCCGCGTGCATACTCTTGGTCGAACAGCGGGCGGATCCAGGGATGAACCAGGCAGTGCTTATTCTCCGTGGCGAGTTCGCCCGCTGTCGTGATGTCGATGTCCCCAAGGACATCCGTCTCCGCATGGTACACGTGCAGGTCGGTCCCTACATCTTGTCCTGGCGAGCAGACGAGTTCGGCGATGGAGAATCGAATGCAAGGAAGCCGCAGGCGAGTGAAAGCGAGGGTTGCGGATGCAAGTCCATTCAGCCGGTCATATAGTGCCACGACAAGAGATAGGTCTGGTAGGGACGAATGCAATCCACTCACGATGCAATCCAAGTCGTGCGTTGCCATGTGTGGAATGTGAGGCGGTACGAGTGGGTTGTACACCGTGAGGTTCATGGGGAAGCAACTGTTATACTCGTTTGCGATCCCGGTCCAGGCGAGAATCGTTGTGTCCCCAGATCCAGTAAGCACGCACTCTAGTAAGCGCCCGACAGCACGGGTGCCCTCGCCATAGATGACAGGGATAGATGCCTTAAGGATACCGAGCAGGGAGTATGCGATATCCTCCACAAGGGTGGTCTCCCGCGTCGAAGCCAAATACAGCTTCTCTCGCACATGGTCAAGGCCGGGACGAAGGACAGCTATCTCCTCTGTTGAGACCAGAGGAACTTCCATTTGTCTGAGAATCAGAGGCGATGTTTTATGATTGTCAAGGGACAATCCCAGGTAGGGCTTCCAATCCTGTGTGTAAAACAGGACCCGTTTGGCAGCCACATATTCCTGGCGCGTCCACACCCTCGTATTCCAAATGCTGTTCCGCAGATCATCAGGTACTCCAGACTCAGACGAGACATCGCAAAGGTGAATAATTGTGAGGGATGATTCGCGATACCAGGCGAACATGGCGACGAGTGACTCTTGCAATACGACATTGTCTTTTTTATCGATACAACAGGTGTCGCTCCATGCCCATCAGAACCCGAATTGACGTACGAGCGAACAGAATGTTTGCAGCTTAACGTTGCCATGCGATGCTTCTAGCCTGTAAACCGTGATGTGCACGACCTGCTGGAAGAGAGGTTCGTCATGCTCCCACTTGTGCGAGAACATCACATATTGATAGAAGCCCTTGACCACGCTCCGAATCCTTGTCTGGTCTATTGTTCGTGTCATGGACGACACAAGTTCATGAAAAATCGGGAGCGACCCGAATGCTCTAGCCAGGTCTGTTCTGCTAAGCAGGTGACCAGTGGTGGAGTCGATAAGAACCCGTGGCATGTGGGAGACGATGATGTGGATGATACGTCGGATAATCGGTCTCGCGTCGGTGTATTGAGAAGAAAGTTCTGTGGTCTATGTTAGTCGACATCCTTGGGAGCGACAACGTTATAACTCACTCCGAGTATGTGCGTCCGAGGATTTTCTGAGTTTCACTAGCATTTTGTCAAACGTTGAAACCGCTTCCGCATATTGTTGCGCGCCGTGTAAAGCAGCATGCTTTAGCTCATACCCTCGGTGAGATGATGGGTTGAGTTTGATCACCTGTCGACTACGTCACTGCCATCGTCTACGACGTTGAGACAATGGATACCTGGTCAGCATCTTTCAGTGCGTTGTCCCATGACTTCATCATTACTCGTGCATTGCATCGCTTGATGAGTATATTCATGCGATCTGGCGGATCCAGTGATAATACAGCCGACAAGTGTTTGTCAGCTTCGTCATAGATCTGGGAGCCCAGTGCAGCATCGGCAAGCCCTTCTAGCCTCTTGGTACATCTCCGTCGAAAATCTGCATTGATGCTCAAACAAGTACCCAGGTGTTTTGTGGCGAATACTCACCAAGTTCCCATTGCGGGCGTTCATCGTCACCATTCGCATCCAATACCAGGTCATGTCGCATCTTCTGAAAGCACTCGATCCCATCAGCTGCTTGACCATGTCCTTCGAATGTGTCGCATATCGCCCGGTAGATTATGGATTTCGGGAACCCAAACTAAGTATCTTACTGTATATCACCTCTGAAATCAGACTTGCATGTAAATATATGTACCTTGTTGGCATCATCTAGTACATCGTCTGTCGATCTGTGAAGTAATGTGATGCTGGCCCACTTGGTTAATAAAGCAATGGGGCTCGACGGGCATAGGGACAATGCAGTAGCATAGGCGGCAAGAGCCTCTTCAGGTTTCTTGGCCTCTGACGCCTCGTCTCCAATCGTCTCGAGGGCGGCGATGCATTTGTTCGTAAAACCTGAAAGTAGGAAATGCGCACTATTCTCTGATCAGTGACGACGAAACCCACCTACAAGCCAGTCCATGATGACTGTGTCAGATTTTATGTTTTCGTCTACAGATTTCTTGATATCGAGGAGAGAATTTACAGCGTCAGAGACATGATCACCGGCATAGAGTGATTCGCATTCGTGTTTCTGCTTGTGGGCACGAACGATCCGTTGAGAGTTGGCAAGTTCTGCGTGAAGTTCATTGACAGTTTTCTCGAGATTCGCTAATGAAGGTGAACAACGAATACGACGATCAGACAAGCTCTAGCCTAGATCGTGAAAATATGTACCGGACTTTGAGCGTAGCGTCCCGATGGTGTTCTGGAGGGCATCTTGATTCTCTTTGGTTGTGCGCTGGCTCTGTTCGGATTTAAAAAGCACTGCGCGGAGTTTTTCGGCCGTTATATCTTGATCCACTAACGAACGTGAACGAGGAGACATGATCAAACATATGCGAATCTGGATCACGAAAGTATGTACCGGACTTTGAGCGTAGCGACACAATGGTGTTTTCCAGGGTATCTTGCTTTTCTTTGGCTGTGCGTTGGACTTCACGAACGATCTCTTGAGATTTGGCCAGTTCCGCACGAAGCTCTTCTATGGGTTTCTCAGGATCCACTGACAATGGAAACGAATTAGTTGAACAACGAGGGCACGCACTGTTCCTCTTTTCGGCTGTGTGTTTGGCGACGACGAGCCAAACACGTCCTTGAGTGTTCATCTTTTCGAGGACTTTTTCCCCCTGTTCAAGTTGTGGTCAACAACGGCCACTTGGGGGTGTAATTCAGGGGGTTAAGAAACGACTTACCTGATTGTACGGAGCGGAAAGAACGTCCCACAGGTTCCACAGTGCGATCTCTGACCTTCCGGCAAGCAGAAGACGGTAGTTTGAGGAGATGGCCATGGAGTCAACTCGACCAAGGTGGTGCACGACGGAGCCAATTTGTTGGCAGGTAACAGTGTCCCAGAATGAGGCAGACAAGCTTGCGCTGGCTGCTATAAGTGCATCATCGCATGACAGGGAGATGCAGGTGGGTTTATTATCACTGAGAATCGGCCACTCATCGAGCGTCTTGAAGGAGGAGGTATCAAAACAGCGGATGTCGGCATTAGAAGTCAACGCAAAGAGGCGCTTGCTGTCACTGGCCCAAGTAACGGACAGCTCGTGAGGGGAAAGAAATCGCCTGGCTATTGGCACGACCCTGCCACAAAGCCATTTGCTATTTGGGAGTGACCAGATATCAATTTTCTCATCCGATAATGTCGCGAATTTCGTGTCGTCTGGTGAAATGCCGACTGACGTCACGGCTTTCCGATCCCCACACTCGAACTTGTTGATATTTTTGTGAGTCTGCGCATTCCAGACGACCACTTTGCCACTCCCCGTCCCAGCAACGATCCACTTTGGTGAAGTCGCAATGCTGAGAACAGCACTCCCCACGTCGATGGGTGTTCCAACCTCTTGGCCGTCTTCCGTTCTCCAGTATCGAATCTTCCCGTCCGCGTCACCGCTTAGAAATTTCTGCCCGTCACCGAGGAAGGCGACAGATGTCGCACTCTGAACAGCGATTCTGATGGCTCCTGCTCGATAAGGGTGAGGGCTTCCCTGTAGTTTATTTCCGAAGTTTCCGTGCGTGTAGCTCCCGTTGCCACTTCATTGTTAGTACGCGAGGATGGTCGCCGGGCTAGGTCATCACTTCTCCTCAGTATTTCCCAGTGACTGTCCCCAGCAATTCCTGTTCCTTCCCTTCGCCGGCTGCTACTAGGTGACGGCCTAGTCGTCCCTGTTCTCTCCATTAGTGTTGTTTGTTCGGTTGACCCGCCCTACTCACCTTTACTTCCTGATGATTCTCTTGGTTGATTGTTGCTTGTGCGAGATTCTTCGTTGTTCATCAGTATTTCTTCTCTCCCATTGAACTGCATGCTTACTATCTCTCCCTTGAAGATCGCCTTTGGGGTATGTGGGCATGTTGTAACAGCCCGCTAACCTAGACCCCTTGCCCAGGTGTTGGAGTGCTAAAGGAAGGACGCGTGTCCGTTTTTGCAACACCTAGCATTCGTTTCAAGTTCCCTTATCGGAATCCATCATCACGGCACACAGTTCACCTCGTGCCCTTCACGTGAGTCATTAGAAGTATCGTGGTTCCAAGTCTGATAAGATTGAGTTTGAACCACCGGGTATGGCTAGATCTTCCTTGTCGTGGTCAAGGTCTTGCTGACTGCTTTGTCTTGGTTGTAGCTATATTTGTCGAAGTGTACTCTAACTCAAAGAGGGAGTCATGGGTAGGTTGGGAAAGGAGAAAAGGGTGATACTGTGCATGGAAAGCGACCTCAGTTAATCGTGCGTTCTTTCTTTGAGCAGGCGGTGAATGTCACTCACCCCAGTAGCCCTCCCACTAGAGTCCAGCGCCGCCAAGAAACCACTTTATTTGCTCGCCACTGTCTCGCTGTCTTCGTGTCCTTGCATGTAGTACTCCCCAAATCTTGCACATCTTGACCTGCGTGCCGGAATCCTGGAGGCGATAATAATGCCTCGCCAGTGCGCTCACAATCGCAAAGATCCGATACTGAAGCATTCCGGGGGCACTTGCAAAGTGCCAGCCTAGGTAAGCCGAGGCATGAGGCGCGCGTAGGGTAGAGTCTATGCGTGAGAAGCGAAGTGGGCGCGCCTTCCTTGCTCTTGCCCACTCCGCTTCCCCAGCGTCCCGTCCCGTCCCGCTCTGCGTACTTCATCGTACCTCTCCTTTTCGACCCACCCACCACTCCCTCTCACAGGTTACGGACAACCCATAACCATTACATTGTCCGACGCTGTCTCTCTCGTGCACGTCGTTCGAGCTTAGCTGTTCGGTACCCCAGCCCACCCTCACAGCTCGCTCAGACCCGGGTTTGCAGTTTCGGACCGGAAAAGCCTGCGGCTTTTCGCCCACTCCGTTCCCTTCTCGTACTTACATAGTTCCTTGTACATACGATCCTACCTACGCGCTGCTCATCGCATCTCTTCCCTCTGCCTCACGATCTGAGCACCGACACGCATAGATATGGCACCTGGCATACGATGTCCTCTGAAAATGTCTCTTTAAGACTAGTACTAGCAGGTTCTTAAGGCTCGTTCGTACTCGACTCTTTCGCCAAAACACTGTTCAATGAGCTTCCACTAGCCTCCCTTGCATCCACTCGGCGGCATCGTCCCTGCATTCTTTTTCGGATCACGAGATTTGTTCCGTCCTTGGGACCGGATCCAGACACAAACGTTCAACATCACGCAATGACGGCCGCGTTTGGTGATGTCGACATGGAGACCATGCACAAGCGGATAGTAGGGAAAGTTGTTCATCGTGGTGCCGCTACGCAAACGGTAAGATATGAGCACTCATGTTGGCTGTGCCTCTGCGCAGGGACTATGTGGGGATCACACGATAGTACTCGGAGTACATGGGTGTCTCTCACCCCTCGGAACTCGCTCGATAGTGCCCCAGTCGGATATACGAGTAGCAAGTTGTATCTGGTCACATTCAGGGGGGGCGATTGCCGGGCTTGATATCCTGATAGGCTCCACGTAGCGCAGGCTCATGTTCCTTGGGTGCCTCGATTCGTCTTCCCTATCCATTTGGCTGCATACGGTCGTTTCGGTCCTGGTTGCATCTTCTTGCAGGGTGCCCACAGTTTCAGCATGCTTGCTCGGCACTTGAAATGTCAACAGTGCTCACATTCGGGCCCTTCTATCTTCCAAATGAGGCGCCACTTAGGACACTGTATGCTCAATATTTGCTCATTGTATCTCAACTCACCGATTTCGCCCACAGGTCACTCATGGTAGCATAGTCGTCCTGTGCCTTAGACATCGAGGCTCCCAAGAAAATTACTCTTTTGATATAGATTTGAGACCCAGTGGTTTGTTTATGCCTTCAGCTTAGTGGGTGATACTAATTTAGGTCATTCCCAGCAGCCCATTCCATCTATCCGCAATGACAAAATACCGTCTCCAAACGTCACGCAGAGCACAAGACGCAGACGTAGCCTCCAACTTTGCGTACAGGCCTCACGATCACCCGTGGTGTGGCGGAGAAACGCTTGCTGCTCTGGTGACCCGAAGTCGATGACGTCCCTCCATTCTTCCAATCGCTTTTTGAACCCCATCTTTTCCCCTTGGCGCATACTCATGCCATCCCTGACTTGCTGCCACTGAACTGGACTACACTAACCGTGTGGTCCACTCCACACATGGTAGCATTCATCCTTGTCGTTGGGTTTACCTTTGAACAGGACCTCGCTCTGCTCTGGACACTTGCGGGATTGACGACAGAGAGGCCATAGTGAGTCCCCTAAACCTCTTTGATGACTAGAACGCCCGCCAGTGGTCCTTGTGTAAGGCTTCGTCGTCAGTCCGAGAGTGTTAACCGTCGTCTCCAAAGCAGAGGAAGATACGCCGATGAGGGCATAGATATTGGACCGTTCGCGTCCAGTATGTGAGCCGATGCAATGAGAATGCCTGTTACAGATCTTCTAGACATGTGCATATTAGCAGTGAGCTAAATTTCCATACTTTCTCCGCTCGCGCGAATGGAAGGATGAATTACTTAACAAGTACAATATCCAACATGTTCGACGTACTACAGTACAACGTGCAAATGAAGTCGGACATTCATCAGCAGGAAAGAAATAAGTTACCCAGCTCGAGCCCAAGGCTACAGCACCTCGATGGTATTATCCACCAAGTCCGTCAATGAAGCCCCGTCTCGAATCTGAACCATGATCAAACTGTCCGTCGCGACACCTTCTCCAACAGAAGCGCCCCAAATCGCTGCTTCAGACGGGCGACCAACCGAAGTGCTCGCGTCGCCTTGTCAAGTCCGCTCGTCCCGCGTGCGTATTCTTGGTCGAGCAGCGGGCGGATCCACGGATGAACCAGACAGTGTTCTTTCTCTGTGGTGAGGTCGCCCGCCGTCCTGATCTCGACAACCCCAAGGGCGTCCGTCTTCGCACGGTATACATGCCGGTTGGTTTTGGCGAGTTCGGTGATGGGGAAACGAATGCAAGGAAGCCGCAGTCGAGTGAAAGCGAGCGTGGTGGATGGAAGGCCGTTCAGCCGTTCATCTAGCGTTGCGGCGAGTGACTGGTCAAATAGGGACGAGCGCAATCCGCTCACGATATGATCCAAGTTGTCGGTTGCCATGCGTGGAATGTGAGGCGGTATGAGTGGATTGTAAACCGTGAGGTTCATGGGGAGGCAACTGTTGTACTCGTTTGCGATCCCAGTCCAGGCGAGAATCGTTGCGTCCCCAGACCCAGTAAGCACGCACTCTAGTAACCTCCCGACCGCACGGGTGCCCTCGCCATAAATGACAGGGATAGATGCGTTAAGGATACCGAGCAAAGAGTATGCGATATCCTCCACGAGGGTGGTCTCCCGCATCGAAGCCAGGTACAGCTTCTCTCGCACATGGTCAAGACCGGGACGAAGGACAGCTATCTCCTCTGTTGAGACCTGAGGAACCTCCATTTGTCTGAGAGCGATAGACATTGTTTTGTGATTGTCGAGTGGCAGTCCCAGGTAGGGTTTCCAGTCCTGTGTGTAAAACAGGGCCAGCTCAGCGGCCACATATTCCTGGCGCGTCCATACCCTCGTGTTCCAAATGCTGTTCCGGAGTCCGTCCGGTAATTCCGACTCCGATGAGATGTCGCAAAGGTGAATGATTGTGAGAGACGATCCGCGATACCATGCAAACATGGCGACAAGTGATTCTTGCAATACGACATTGTCTTTTTTATCAATACAACAGGTGTCGCTCCAGGCCCATCGGAACCCGAGCTGACGCACGAGCGAACAGAATTCCTGCAGCTTGATGTTGCCGTGCGATGCTTCTAGCTTGTAGACAGTAACATGGAAGACCTGCTGGAAAAGAGGCTCGTCATACCCCCACCTGTGTGAGAACATCACATATTCATAGCAGTTCTCGACCTCTCTCCGAATCCGTGTTTTGTCTATCACTCGTATCATGGACGACACAAGCTCG
>JBBPTV010000577.1:0-18544 GCA_038094275.1 Tubosaeta brunneosetosa | reverse complement strand
AGTCAATTCGGAAGGCTGGACAAACGTCGATGACTCACTCGTTGGAGCGTAATAGATGATAGCCTTGTGACCACATCAGACGCATCATTCACTGACAAGCCAGAGTACATACATTGATGCCCTATATTGTCCATTCATGTTCGATGAAGAAGACACTCTGATCCAGACCCCAAACGTACCATAAACTGTTGGTAAAACATGGTCAAGCAACCCATCGCCAACCGCTTAAGTTTCGGCCATGTCGCCACCAGCGCGATGTAATTGTCGACAAAGCCTCTGAATGGGCCCGCCTCAGGATGCGCTTGCTTGGCCGCCTCTCGAGAGTATTGTACCTCGGCCTTGATCTCTAGAAACTCATACCGTACAGAGACATCGCCAGTAGATTTTCGTCGCAACAGAGATAGGGTAGAAAGCGCTTCCTCTTCACGACCCTGCTCCATCAGCCAACGCGGTGAGAAGGGCATGAACGCCATGCCAATACCCAGGCACTTTGGAATGGTATCAGTAGAAACCAAGGTACCGAGCGCTGCAATACTAACCAGGGCAGGGAACATTTGCATGCCAATGGGGACCCTCCATGATGCCTGTGTCTGCCCAGTACAGCCGCCGGCCGGAACGTCTGTGTATGGGTCGAACGTGGGGCTTCCGTTCAAAAGTGGACCTGTATATGCGATTTCCGGCGCGCAGCGTGTACCACCAATATGAGATGTCCCGTACGCGATCCAATCTAAACCGGGTATGAAAACTCGAAATGAGACTTGCAAAAGCGAGAGACGCACAGCTGAATAATATCTGAACGAAAAAAAAAAAAGTCAGCTCTCGTTGCGTACGAGGAATCTAAACTACACCAAGCGTGATGGAAAGCTGTTGCAGGGCGACCAACGATCCTCGGACATTTGCACTCGAGATTTCGGCCAGGTACATGGGGACGACGTGCGTCAGAGCACCCACCGCCAGACCGGCGACCGCACGACCCCCAAAGAGGTAATCTAGAAGCGCGGTTGAGTGAACATGGAAATCGGAGGGAATGCAACTCACTTTGAGCCGTCGCGCCTGTTTGAAGCGCGCTTCCGAGAAGGAAGAGCACCACGTTGTACATGATGCTCCGTTTTCGCCCAATCTGCCAACAGGGACACCATGTTAAGTTACACCTCAACGACAGAAGGACACGGACCTTGTCGCAAATGGGACCGTTGACAAGAGATCCGAACCAAGCGGCTAAACATGGTCAGATACCTCGGTACAAAGTACATCCGAGAACGACCAACTTAGCAGCAGGGTTGAGACAAACCATCCCTTGGACACAGGTCAGCTGGAACACGGTAACGCGACTCGTTGGCGCACCTTGAGGTTCGAGTCCATGTATATGGCTGGAAACGCAGCACCAAATGACTCGATTGCGAGTACATTGCTAACGACACCCTATGGAGGGAAACCGTCAGCTTCGCGTCCTACCAGAGTCCTTCGAACTGAGTCTACCTGGTCATAACCAAAGAGCTGGACGACCGTCAACATCTGCGCGCGGGATAAACAAGAGGATCACTGACGAAGCCACCCAAGGTCGCAAAGCACGTTATGCCCAACCTGTCAAACGATACGCGTGAACGACCACACGCGCATCCGATCGTGGTCTTACATCCGCGTATTCTCAAAGAGTCCCCGAACGCCTACGTGACCACTCGTCTTTACGAGGTCGACCTCGGCAGGATGTTGCCTATCATCTTCGCTACCGTATTCCCGGGCGTGCACCTTGGAGCTCACGCGCTCTGGCAGGTCTTGAGAGTCCATGTTCTTCGCAAAAGCAGAGGGACGAGCTGACTAGCACTGTGGTGGGTCAGCCTGACACACTTCAAGTTCTCGGGCGACCGCCCGCACGGCGTATTTATACACCGAACCGGTCAGAAACCCCACTACCGGCGACGAAGGAGCACATGGGTTTGGAGCGTTTCATCATAAGATGCGAACATCGGGAGGCCACAATGCCATAGTAGTAGGATCCCTGACAAGAGGATCATGCTGGCCGCGCGACTTGGACGAGGTCTCGGTGTGGCCAACTTCTGAGTCATAACGGCGTAATCATCGAACTGACGAGGATGACAGTATGCGAGCCATCACTCCGACGCAGTTGAGAAAATAGTGTCACAAGACAGAATGACTAACGGTAACGGGAGCTGTTGGAGCAATGTCTGGCAGGCTAACTTGGCAATGAAAGTTACGGCCCGTATACCATTCTCACTATCACCCTTCAAGCTTTCAAGGTCAATCGGACAAATTTCCACCCATGAGGGATGCAGAATTAGTAGTAGATGCTGCGAACATTGGCTCAATGGAGATCGATCATAAAAGCAAACAGTGAGCAGGGAGATAGATATATACGTAAATCTCTCCGATATCCTTACCATATCCACCTAAAAAAAGGCAGCGAGATGCAAACCAATAAATGGGATCAATGCATCTATGGCGTGAAGAAAAAGAGAGCATCGTACGGGATCCCATCTACATAATAGGCTTCCCTGAATCGGGACGCCATCGGATCGACGATGTTTCGGAGCGCAGAGAGTAGTGCGCTAGCCGTCATTTGTAGACTCCACACACCCACCGTTCTCACTCGTCGGTTCATGTTGGCTTGTGAGACGTGGTATGCGAGCGCGTCATAAACCTGCGGAACAAAGTCAACAACTCTTGCCAAATAGTTTCAAAGGAACCCAAAAGACCTTTTGAGAGATTTCGTCCATCAATCCAGCTATGGAACAAAATGTCAAGTACTATCGACGATGGAATCAGCAAGGCTCACTTTCCCACATCTGAAAAGGACGTCAGCATGAGTTGATCTACGCACGCGGAGCAACTTACGGTCCAAGCACCGTCGAAATCACTCGTTTCTTTGACTACCCTACAATGGATAGGGACAAGAGTATGATGCACGCTATGGATAGGCCGAGTTAGTAAATCACACTGGAATCAATCATGTGCACCCACTTCATGAATGCGACGATGGGTCTGATCAAGGCATTGTTGACATAGGATAAGTTTTGGGTAAAAAAAGGCACAGCAGCCTTGACGTCCCTAAAACGCAAGTCGATATCGATGATTACCCGTGGCTTGTTGGGATCATCTTCGCACACATCATTCGTGGGAGCAACCAGTGGCGGCTTGGCAAGCTCTCTTTGACCAGGGATATGATCGAGGCTGAGTGACGCCGATGCCGCGGTTGATATCGCATCCGCTAACTCTCCGAGGAGTGCGTCGAACGGGTACTCATCCTCCTGGTCGCGCGGAAATTTAAGGTCAAGAACTGCGTCAACCTTTCCAGAGGTGATCCAAGAAAGCGGACCAGTAGGGTCGGTGGTCGAGTTTTGCATATGGTCAATGTTGACTCCATCAATACGAATCCTGGTCTATGAGAATTCTAAGACGTTTCCCGTGTCAAATTTGCTCGTGCTCACCATTCTTGACCACTTTCCATCTTGAATGTCCTGTTCGGTAGTTCGACCGATACTCTGGGGCTTGTGCAGACTGAATAGACAATTGTCAAACTGCCCCACGACACTCTCCGCGCGCAAGAAATCATAGAAAAGCCATTGTTTACGTAGGGTCCGGATCTCAGCCCTAAAGATGGAAGCAGTGTAGGGTCGAAAGTTGCCTGGCTGATATACCGTGACGAGCACGTCTTCTAGTTGAAGTGAATGCAATTCGAAATCACCGGGGTGAGCAACACTTCTGAAGGTAGCCGGATCCAAAGGATTCTCAGGATCCCAGAAAACGGAGCGTCTATCTGAACAGTACTGTCATCGGTGTCAATCCAATCCGTCTAGTTAGCCGTGACTTACCCAATACACCACGAACGCCTTTGACAACAGCATCCTCAACAAGACCCTTGCCATCCAACCAGCGTTTCAAAGAGAGCGTGACGTCGATAGAATCAATGTTTAGATCGAACATGGAATAGTTGACGTCGTCATCGGCATGACTCGGCGTGATCTCTTCTTCTCCGTCCACGCAGTAATTGTAAGTCGAGTGATTGCTCACGTCGTATTCCATGGCCACCTTGTGCCCAAAAGTTTTCCTCTTTTTCTGGGTAGCGTTGGTGGTGTGTGGACGACGTGATACATAAACGTTTTTGAACGAGATGCGAGAGTCTTTCCACTTGGGTACTATGGCCGACTCGAAAATGACCGTAACACCGGTTTCGCTGGTCAAATAATTACTAATGGCTTTAGCAACGGATTCTAGAAGAAAACACATCAGCAACTAGGATGCCTCGAAGAGGTGTGCTAACCTTGTAATCTCAAGCTGTTGGCAGTGGCAAACACGACGGAAAAGAAGGTGGTCCTGACGGACGATATTAGCTTGGGAAGAGTGGACGGCCCATAACGACACTCACGTCCCAACCAAAATCCAGAGCGTTTGACTCATGAGAAACCAGGTGATAAACGCGGATATATCATCTGCATTGAATTTGCGAAACGACCGAATGGTGAACCACTTGAAGCGTATACGGAGACGCTGCCAAAATCCATTTGCGACCTTGAGAAAGTCGTCTCTGGTGGGTCGGTGCAGGTGGGAGAGGGAGAGAGCCAGACGACGATAGAGACGAGGGTAGTTGTCAAGATTCAATGGGGGTAGATGTGAATGTGACTCTGCGGGTTTGTGAACAACGTCGGGTGACTTGTCTGGAAGGGTGTCGGAACGAGGAAAAGCTGTTTTTTGTTTGATATCGCCATGGTTGAACCGAGCTGTCAAGGTGTTTGAGGTAGACAAGATGTTTGAAGGACTCGCCCGTGGTTGTGGTTGGAGGACAAGTTGGCGTATAAAGAAGAGTCGGATGGTGCTGTAGCGGTCGATGGTCGAATGTAAAGCTCCCCGTGTAGAATGTCGAACCAGCGCATTCGCTCGACTTTTCAACATGCGAGAGCTACAAAACCTCATCCAACCAATAAAAGTGCTATACAGCATTCGGCAATTTATTCTCACGTATGCTTTCAACTTTTCAATGATCCTCGTCCGTCTCAGAATCTCCATCGCCGAGAGGGCGCCAACTTAAATATCTCAACCTGTCCAGCAGACTGGCGACGTCACTAACTCTAGGCTGACTATGGCAAGTTGAATGTCAGAATTTGGCCTAGCAGATGAGGCATCAAGAAACAACGATACGTTCCCCTGCCTAAATATCTCGATCTGTTTCGAACTTGTTTCTTTTCTTTGTCTTGTCGACGCTCAGAACATGGTCACATTCAACATGCATGTCGTATGTGAGTACGTATCCTCTTTCAGAGTGTCCGCTCAGACTGCACCTAGGCATAAAAGGTGTAGTACAAGCAATGTCCCGAGTCTGCTCTCAGATCATCGGAACAACTTGGAGCCAAACACACGTGTACATACGTACTTATTGAAAGATCAAAGTTTATCGCAGCCCGCTAAACTTTGCAATCTGTCCAAAAGCGTCGAGGAAGCAGTCATACACTCTACTCTAAAGTGTGCTTGGCATTTACACGTACCATACTTGACCTCTTTCAGAGCGTCCGCACTGGCAGCGGCCGCCTGTGTATAAAGAATGTGTTGCAAGAAGCCAGGTCTCGCGAGTCTCCTCTCTCGGATCTTCACATTCCCCTCCACCCGTCCGTCCAAACGTCAAGAACGTTGAACCGTGTGTCTGTACTTCTCGCAATTGTCGCGGCTGCTCTCGTAACCACAACTGGTGCAGCACCGAGTGCGCCCGGTGGATTGCCTGCTATCGATGTCAGAGATGGCGGAGGTAACTTGCCATGCACCTCTGGCGAGTACACTCATCCTGCTTGCTGTTTGGTCCCTGTGAGTGTTTTATTCAGTTGATCCACTTTGGCTCAGGATGAACGTTGCTTGACTTTAAGGTCGACGATGTAGGAAGCACTGTCTGCACTCTGCTCGCCGTGCTTGGCTTTACCTCCAGGGGGTTGTCCACACATTGCTCCGACATCGGACAACAGGCACAATGCTGCACCGCACCCGTAAGTTGATAAACGCGCACAAGATCGCAGAGGTCGATGAGCATCAACTGATATCTTATCTTCTCTGATGGCAGGTTGCGGGACAGGACCTGCGTTGCCTAAGTCTTTGACAGTTCGCCTTCAGAAGCGTGATGAGTCTCTTGATACCTAGACGTTGCTGGTACATTGTTCCTTCTGCACTCGATATGCTGTGTGTATTCACTTTCGTATTCCATGCTTCTAAGTACTGTCTCGTTCAAACGTGGATACTACATTGTTTCGTGCGTGTAATGTACTGCAAGAAAAAAAAAACAGGTGTGCGATGAACGAAAACAGTATTGGTATAAACACACTTCAGTCTGACGCAGCGACCGCACCCGCCCTCCCTCGGCTATAAATGTCAAGTATATGCTCCAGCTCATTCTTGAGCGACTTGTGCTCCATACTCAGCTTCATCAGCTCCTCAGGGTCCAACACATCCATCTCGGCCTCGGACTCCCCATTCAACATCGCCTCGATCAGGTGCTTTTGTGCGATGACCTTGCTAAACGTGCTCATATAGGTCACGTACCGGGATTTGTACAGAGAGCGGAGGGCAGCGGGGTCCGAAGAGGGGGGGTATACTCGCGTCCGTCGGTGAGGTAACCGATCGCTGGGGGGTCGGTCAGACGAGATGGATCGCTCGGATGCGGGTGGGGGTGACGGTTTGCGTTTGCGCGGCTGAGGGATCTCGCCTTCGTCCTCGGAGGAGGTATAGATGGGAGATCGTCGTCGCTTCACACTACCGCTTGCCTTGGAAGGTCGCTCAGGTTTATGCGTTGATGCACTTGTAATTGTCCGTCTGTCTTGGGAAATGGGTGCCTGAGGAGATGGGTCCTTTTTCATCTTGAGACGAGGGACAGGCGAGGGTTCGTGGGCGGATTTACGGGACGACACTGCGTCCCGTACCTTTGAAGAAGTCGCGACGGTGCCATCGTCCAGTTTTCGACGTTTCAGCGCCTTGGACGAAGTGTTGTCGATGCTGTCCTCTACGTCCGGTAGCACGGTCTTGCGTTTGAAAACCTGGACACTACCAGTCGCATTCTCCTTTGAGTTCCGTTCCTTCTCCCTCTGACGTTTTTCTTGTTCCATTTCCTCTCGTTCTCGTTCTCGCTCCCGCTCTTTATCCCTCTGACGTCTCTCTCGCTCTTTTTGCTTCAGCCTCTCGCGCTTTTCCAATTCAACTCGCTCCCGCTCCCGTTCGTCTCGCTCCCTTTCCTTTTCTCTCTCCCGTTTCTCGCGCTCTCGCTCTCGCTCTCGTTCTCGTTGACGATCGATTTCCCTCTCTCTCTCGCGATCGGACTCGTCCTCCTTCTTGACAGATTTCAGAGGTATAGTTGGTATTGTTTTTCTTCCGTATGACCCAGGTGGAGGCTTTGGGGGTAAAGGAGTAGAGTGTGATGTAGGCGTCCCGTGCCTTTCGGTGGTACCGGGGGAAGGCTGAGGGGATTTTTTCACTTGATAACCCGAACCAGGAAGGCGTCTTGAAGCGACCGATTTCACCGCCTCGGATCTGTCTGCCTCTGCTCGTTTTGTGGTATCCGGACGAACTCTAGTACTCTCGTCCTTGATCTGTATGTCATCTTTTGGGGGTTTAGATTTCTGCTTGGAGTCCTTGGTCGTGATCGCTGAGCGCTTGGTATCTGCCTGAGCGCTAGTAGAAGATTTATTGCTGCTGCTGGATGCGACAGGTGGGGGAGCTGGGATGGTAGGTGCAGTGGGACGATAGCGGACATGATCCCAAGCGGGATCCGAGTCGGGTATGCCGAGGTCCTTGAGCTTCATACGTGCTTGGCGAGCCATGTTTGTGCGCGTGGATTCTGCGAGTTTCGGCCACTCGTAAGGGCGAACTTCGGTCCATGATTGTGGCTTGAGAGTCCAGAGGCGGGGAGACTTGTCGCCCTTTTTGGCAGGAGGCTGTTCGGCGATCTTGGGGGACACGGATGAGTATGGAAAGGACACAAAAGGAATGTGGCACGGACCTGGTCGAGGAGGGCAAGGAGATCGTCGCGTGCGGACGTGGATATGCTGGCACCACCGACCATCTTGACGGTATCCTCCGCCAGACGGGGCTCTATGGCGAGGAAATGGACGAGACGGCGTCGGAGATCGGCATTTGCCTTTGTTGGCTGTGGCAGAGGCGAGACCTTGCGTTGTGGCGCGGCGGCATGGGGAGAGGTCTTTTTGGGGACAACGCCCGATGCAAGTGGTTTGCGCTTGTGCTTTGTCGGGAGGATGGGGGGTTGGTCGAGGCGGATGGTCTGTCGCTCCAAGTGCTGCTGTTTCGCGACCAAGGTCTGGTGTCGGACCTTGTCCGTGACCTTGTCCCCGAGCTGGCGCTCGACCATGAACTTGCCGATGACGTTTGCATGCAGCTTGAGTGGGGCCAGGGGTTTGGATGCGATTCTGAGATAGAGCTCATGAGGGGAGCTCTCCTTCTGAGGACGCATAGGAAAGAAGGCATCGCCGATGTAGATGCCCTGGAGAGGTGAGGATAACAAGAGGAGGAGGAGAAAGCGAGTGGCTCACTGGAACGTCGCCAAAGTCCACGGACAGCTGTGTGTTGGTGTCGAGGGCGTCGAGTGTCTCTGCGGACATGCGGACAATCATCGCACGCTTCGGCTTTGACTGCAGAGTCGCATGGATCAACGAGAGGGAGGTGTCCGGGAGTGGCATTGATGATGATGACAGCAAGAGAACAAGAATTATTTATTTATTTACTAATTACAACTTGTTGGATAAAACCAAAATTTAAATTTTTTTCCAAAAATTGCTGAAAGCCGAAGCTAACAGACGAGTTCGGATGTGTAATTTGCAATCAGCAAAAGACTGTGCCTCGGTAAAGACCTCACTGGCGACAGTACATGCCCGAGCACAAGAGATGGGGGATCCATGTGACACCTCCCCTCCCTTTATATACCCACGCCTGTCGTGCACGGACCATCTGTGGCTGTGCTATGGTCCGAAATAGCATCTCGTCTCGTGTCCTTCTTCTTCTCCGATCATGGACATCGAGAACAGGTTATGTCCTGGTTGCAAACTCTCCGCCGTGAACGAGTCGGGCGGTCTCGTCGTCGCGTTCGGGTGCGTGTTTAGCCTTCCTCTTTGCCCCCCCTGACCTCTACCAGCCAATCCTTCTTTCACGTCGACTGCTTCAAGTGTGCCAAGTGCAATAACAAGGTCACCGCAGACACCAACCTCCTCCTTCTCTCAGATGGCTCCCCCATATGCGCAGAGTGCAGCTACAACTGCAACATCTGCCACCAACCCATCCTCGACGAGGCCATCATGACCGGCGACGACTCCTACCACGCACACTGCTTCAAGTGCAAGGTCTGCCATAACCGCATCGACGAACTCGTATTCGCCAAAACTACCCACGGCATATACTGCATGAACTGCCACAATGACCGCATGGCAAAGATCCGTCGCCATGCCCAGCGAAAGAGGGAAAAGGAAAGGGCCGCCTCCTCCAGCGTGCCATCTTCCACTCGCGATCGCGATTTCCTCACAGACAGCTCCGTAAGTCCGCCTCAACCATCGCCTCCCTCCCTTGATCACGCCCCCCAACAGCGCACCGCCCCTTCCTCGCTCCGTTCCCAAACGTCCACTCTGGCTCTACGCGACGCGCCCTCTACTCAAAGCTTCCGTCCCTCCGCCCGCGACACGGCATCCGCCGTCACCACGCCAACAGAGACACACCCAGAACCGACATCATCTCAACTGTCGGAGCAATCTCAGTCCTTTGTCATGACAATCGCTCCCCCTGACACACATCTTCCTTTCTCGGAACCCCCAATCGATTCCGCAGCTCCTTTGCAATCTGCCCCCGCAAATTTGTCCACTTCACATCTCAATCCTCTCTCTCCAACTCCTCGCCAACGTCGCAAAAGCTTGGACGATGGCCTGCGTTCCCACCAGGACCCCCCACAAAAGCATCCCACGAGTGCCCTCAACGTTCCTTCCCAGGCCACGCGACCCGACAAACGTCGCTCAATCAATCCCAGTTTGGCTCTCCACCCCAAGACTCCCGACTCGGCCCCCCCAGAAATCGTTCGCTCCCAAACACTCCCTCTCCGCCCCGATTGCCCTTCGCCCTCAAATCCGCTCTTTGACGACCCCGACTCCAGAAGAAGCTCTAACGCGAGCTTGGTGCGTGACAATGCCTCCGACACCACCATATATCACTCCCCGTCCTCTTCTCTCGCCATTCTCGACAATGGCTACCCAACCGACTCAGCACGGGCACGCTCTGCCTCTTATGATCCACAAACGTCACGCCCCACAACCCCATTGCGCTCTGCTCCCCGTCCACTCATTTCACTCGAACGTCCTCCTCAGCGTTTAGACAGTCTCTCTCACGTCAATGGTACCAATAGCACCAACGGTCGTGTCGGTCATGCTCGGCCCACTCGTTCAGACGTTGCTCGCTCAGAAAGAACATCAATACTGGACGTGAATGGCGGCGTCATTCCCCCCTCCCCTTCCCATCGCGCGGACGTGCCTCATGGGGTGGAAAGCGGCACCGACACGGAAGCAGAGAGCTCCAATGACAGAAAATCAGAGGATGACATTACTCCCATCGATTCCCCGCCTCTCCCTCCTCCGAAACTGCGCCCAGTTCCCCTTACTCTTAACCTTGAGGTAGACGTTTCCGCCACCCAACAGGACGGTTCCAACGAATCATCCCCGGTCGAACGTACATCCATCGCGACGTTCATCGCGCCGGCCTTGCCACCCATACGATTCTCCATGTCTGGCACTGATTTCTCCGACTTTCTTAGATCAGTTGGCGGTATACCTTCCCTCAGGTCGTTGGATGAAATTGCACAGCAAGAAGAGACACCCGCCAAGTCCCCAACTTCTGTCAACACGTTCGTCCCTCGGGATGACATCGCAAGACCACCCACCGACATCCCCGGTCGCTCCCATGACGACTCGGTCACGAGATCTACTTCCGTGACGCCTCCTTCACCCGCTGACGACAAGGAAGCCATGGATACAGTGCCGACCATGACACCCCAGTTCCCCTCCAGGGATCGTGCCGCCTCCGAATCACAAGCCCCTTTAACCAATGGGATCTCCAAACGTCAAAGGTTCGATTCCAGTGCCTCGGTGAATATCCCCCCCTCGACTCGGATCACGGTTACTTCCCCCAGCGGAACCTCGTTACAATCACCCATGACGAATGAGACACATGACCTTGTCCTTCAGCGCCTACAGGAGGCCCTGTCCGATGCCGTCGCGCGAGGGTCGCAACAGCTCCGGTTCGAAAGAGTATTTGTTGAAACTATCTTGCTCTCTTTGGAGCAGAGACACAGGGACTATGCGGAACTCAAAGAAAAGTATGACGGAACCAAGGTAATCTACTGCTCTTTACGTCAGGCTTCATTAGTTTGACGTTATGCCATAGCGGGTGAGCGAGCAATATATGGACGGCCTCACTGTTGCGCAAAAGGAATATGACCGTGAGCTTGTGGCGCGCCGTAATGCAGAGGCAGAGATCATCCGTCTACGAGTCTTGCTTTCTGGCCAAGCTGCCAAACTAACTGCCTTGACGGGAGAGACTAGCCGCCGAGAGGCGCGGCGACAGTTGTCAGAAGAGCTTACTAAAAGCTTGGACCAGCTGGAAAAAGATCTCTCGAAGCTCAAGGCAGAGCGTGATGTTACGTTGGCGGAGGTCGAAGAGCTGTGCTCCTCAAAGAGGTGTGCATCGCATCTTATCCACGATCACACAGCACACTCACCGGAACTCAGTGCTCCTGGTAATGTATCTACAGGCCAGGTCTCAGCGGCACAGCTGAGTCGCTCGCTGACTATGCGCCTTGAGAACATTAAGAAGCAATACCAGCACGAACTTGTACCTCTCACGCAGCAACGCGAGACTCTTATCAGAGAGATCACCGACCTCAAATCAGCCCGCGAACAGTTCCTGGAAGAGACAACGGTGCTCAACGTCAGGAACGAGGAACTCGCTCAGCTCAGCGCTCAATACACCCGGCGAATCGAGGCTGCCAGGTCCGATACACCGCCAGTAGCGGACGTGCCTCCGGTCAAGCCCCCGCTCATATTGCAAGAAAAGAAGAGCGCTTCGTTTGATCGCCCTCGTCCCTCACCAGATCATCCCCCGCCAGTCCAGCCCTCACTCAGTGCAAGCTCCAACTTTAGCTCGTCGACACTCGTAGACGATCGTGAGATCAAGATGATCAGAGTACCAAGGGCCGAACATGTAGATGCCATGTCTTCCGTCAAGCACGGCATATTTAAATGGCCAGGCCATCGAAGGGATCACGGGCTTGCAGCCTCTGATCTCAAGAGCAAGAACAACTTTGAACACAACTTCCAGCCGGCGAGCGCCCTTCGATTCACCCGTTGCGATCATTGTGGAGAAAAGCTGTGGGGTGGATCGCACTTCCGATGCACGAGTGAGTCCTTTGGCCTCTGCTCATTCCCGGGGTTCATCGCTGTTTAGCATGTCATATCAACGTTCATTCACGATGTGTGAATCAAGTCCATCTAGCATGTTCTCAGCATCCTTCACGTCCGCGGGAAGATTTGATGGGGATTGTACAACAACGTATGTCGAGTGACGATGAGTGGCTTGCAATTGATGTTTTGGTAGTGCCATCGATCCTTGGCCGTGATCTCGACGAGCAAGTCAAGTATGACTTGCGATGGGGCGACCGGAACGTGCCTATCATTGTAGAAAAGTGCATAGAAGCAGTCGACGCGCTGGGTAAGTCTGCGCAGATGTCGCTGTTACTCTGCTGATGAATTTGCAGCGCTCGATTTTGAAGGAATCTACCGCAAGACAGGCGGGTCAAGCCAAACCAAGATGATCACACAACTATTCGACCAGGGCGACTATGCCGCCTTTGACCTCATGGACACGGATCGCTTCAACGACATTTGTTCGGTGACGTCTGTGCTCAAGACCTACTTCCGCTCGCTCCCTGTGCCGTTGTTAACGTACGATCTGCATGACGAGTTTATTGCGTCGGCGGGGTTGAAAGATCCGGCGCTCAAGATGAAGCAACTCCAAGAGCTCGTCGGCCGATTGCCCTCCGAACACTATCACACACTCCGACTTTTGATGCTCCACTTGCATCGGTAAGCGTTTCCCTGGCCTGATCCCTACATTACTCATCGCGATGGCACTGCAGTGTGCGAGAGCACAGCGACATGAATTTAATGACCGCGCGCAACCTGGGTGTCGTCTTTGGACGTAAGTGTTGTCTTGCACCGGATCACCTGTGCCTCGCGTACTGATCTTATCGACGTAGCAACACTGATGTGGTCGCGAGACCCTGACCCAGGCTCCGAGTTCAGCGACATGGCCGGGAAAGCGCTGATGGTGGAGTGGCTTGTGGAAAACGCCCCCACACTGTTTTCAACGTGAACCCAGCCTCTCCAGCGTTTATTTTAAATCCTATCCTATTTGTATATTTTTTCCCATCCAACTATTGGATTTCCACGTGTATGGCCGTTTTTAAGGACTAAATTATTGCCTCCTAGTCTCTTTCGCGGGTTGGGCCAGGACCCCCATGCGACCCGCTTCGTGCCGACGATTTATTTCCGTCTCTCACAACCCGCGTCTATGCCTTTCCTTTGGTCACACACCACGCCGTTTCGAGGGCCATTCGTGTTTTTTATAGGCCCGTTGTCACGCCACTCCCATTCGCATTCACACTTGTTTATTCCCTTTTTTTGGATACCCTCACGGATTATACTGTAGAGGTACAGGAATACCACACTCCTAGTTGTACCTATTACCTTGCCATGCATACCAAAACAAGGGTTGGGGAAACAAGCACGTAAACGGACCCCACACCAAAACACATCCGATCGACCGGCCTGCGAGATCAAAACAGTTCGCGAGACCGTCGCGTTCGCGGGACGGTCTTGTCCGGTTTGAGAGTGCAGTACAGGAAATGCCGACGGGGACCCGAGGCAGCGACGGCGGCTACCCGTGCCCCCAGGGGCGCCGTCGCGTCACTCCGAATCCCGAGCGAAAACATCCTGTCAAACACTGTCCCGCGTCAGCACACGACGGCAAGAGCGAGATGGGGGGCGCACGCGTCGCGGTGAACGCCTTCGCGGTCGTCTGACACGCGAGGTGGGTGAGCGACAGCGGCGGACTGACGCCCTCCAGATTCCGGAGGTAGCGATAGACCATCGAGGGCTGACAGGGGCCTGTCGCGGGCGTGTCAGTCACGGACGGGGTGGCAGGCCACGGGACGCACCGAATCGAAAGACGGCGTTGTACGCCTGTCGCCATTTCTCTTCGAGCAACCGGGCGCAGTTGGACGGATCTGGACACGCCGGGCACTAGAACGGGGTGAGCGACGGTGGGGGTCACGACGGGGGGACGCACGCATTGGTATTCCTTGGCGAGGGGTGTCAACCCCAGTTTCAAGACGCGTTCGAGGAACCAGTTGCGCCTGGATGAAACGCGCGTCGGTCATGTCCATGTACATGATCTGGGTGATCGCGTACCGTTTTTCGAGCTTCAGGAGGGTGTCTGGACTGAGGGTGCTGAGCTCCTCGTCGGACCACCCGCCGGGGTTGTCGAGCACGAAACGGCTCGATTCGCGGTAGAGTTCTTCTTCTTCGAAGAGTTCCGCGATGCGCATGGCTTTGATAGGCTTGCCGGCCGCGTGCGTGAGCAAAAAGGTCAGGCACTCTTGCTGAAGTGTGGGAACACAGAGTTTGTGTGAGATGTTTATTAGGCCCTCGACATTGTTCCAAGAAATATTGCACTGAAGGCTAGGATATGTTGGGATAGTTGATATGTACCACACGAAAACAACGTACTGCGGATACACGAATTTGAGGAAATCATGAAAGATGGAGGCCTTTTCTTCCTTGAGGACGATGAGAGCGTCCTGGTCGTCCATCCGCCGCCGCCGCCTCATGGTGGCAAGCGTGTTTTGTGGTCCCCCACGCTCCGCCTTGTGTCTTCCCTTGAAGTCGGACTTGACATCGCCACAGCCTTGGAGCTTGGCCAGGCTGGCTCCACGAGCGTGTGTTTTACGCTTGTTCGTAGGCTTTTCGGGTTCGAGTGGTTCTGGTTCGCTCTCGCTTGCTTCGCTTCCACTTGCCGGTGGGTTCTCAATCTCCACGGGAGAAGAGTAGCCGGACGCGGGTGAGTCGCTGCTGCCATCGTGGGTATCCACTTCGCTAAACGACACGGCGGCGGCCTCGGGGCTGGGCTTGTTTCCTGGTACGGTGGGGGGCTGGGAGATGGTGATGACAGAAGACATGGATGGTGGACGGCCCGTCTCGAGCCAACTGCCACTTAGCGCGGCCTCGAAAAATGGAGAGGCAAAAAATAGGACTTCCTTGTGCGCCCTGTGGCGACGTAGCGATGAGTGGCGGTTTTCCACGTGAAACTAGAGAGTCAGCGACAGACCCACCAGAATGTGGTGCTCTCGACGACGATTTTGACGGTGCCAGGGAATCGACCGCTGCGCCGGGTAAAGGTATCATCGATCTCAATCGCCTGGTCTGATTCGTACAAGTTGAGTTCGGAGACGAGCTCGTCGTTGTCGCATCCTTCGAGAAGCCAAGGCGGTGAGCCAGAGGACCGGAAAACGCCCGAAGCAGCGGCATGGGTTTCTGTGGGAGAGCTGAGAGATGCAGATGGGTTGTTGAGTCCGCGCGAGTTGCGAGCGATGAGGATGTGGGAGGGATTCGTGCTCATCGTCAATTTGGTGGTGGTCGTTGTAGACAACTTCCAAAGTATATGTCACTGCGACCGGGCGTCGGACAATCGTTCAACCCGGTTTCTTCGTCCGCTCGTCATCTCTCTTGACCATCAGTTCTTCACTTGCTTCGGAACCGAGCAGAGGTTCTTGATCAGCGCTTCGAGCAGTTGTTCATGACTAGCCTAAACGAACTGAACGTGCCAGGCCAGCACACGGCGTGTTGCAAAAATTCGACAGAGACACCACCGCACTTTAGGGCGACCTACCTGGTCTGCTCATTATTCTACCATACGGTCCTCATCCAGTACGTACTAGAGTCCTGACCGTATCCCCGCATCACGTTTATACGGCATAACCCGGAATTACTTTGATAAATATGTTCTTCGCTGCTTGTTCTCCTCCGCGTATTCAAGTAGGCATCAATGAATCACAAAGTTGCGTGCGTCATATTCTTATTAGCCAAGATATCCCGATATGGCCCTGTAGTGTAGCGGTTATCACTTGGGATTCTGATGATAAATTCCCAAAACCCAGGTTCGATTCCTGGCATGGCCTGTAAATTTTATTCGGCAGACTCATACGACGACACAAGTCCATGTTCAAACATATGTGGAACAACTAAATGACTTCTTCCATTCCCTCGAGAGGCGTTGATCGCCACGACGCATCCAGACCATCGGAGTGGGGACGCCTCGCTAGCGAAGGTGTTCGGGCTGCTAGGAAAACGAAAAGAGATTCGTCACGGAGATCTCTTCCGCGATCGTCCCCCCTGCCTTCCAGCGGACCTACGTCACCTTCCATACTGTCGGTCTGTTGATCAAGTATGTTCTGAAGCTGCCACCTTCTGAACTCGGTCTCAGAAGATCAAATGGGTCATGTCCCCGACCAGCGCTGCTTCTGGTGACGAAACATCCCAGTCATCGAAGGATACAAAAGGTCAGGAGGGAGGCGAGGATAAAGAAGGCGGGAGGGAACTCGTGAAACGCACCATTGCGAGGATGATGTCACTCAGATACTGATGATTATCTCTAGGACCTGTATGCGACCATTTCGGAGAATGAGCCGTACCGCCCCGATTCATACGATGCGAGTTCCATCCTTTCTATTCCCCTGGTGCTATCCACGGCGTCTTGTCCCATTCATTCCTTGAGCTCATGCCTCCACCTACTCGGACGGTATCCGCGGATATGAGTCCATGTTCACACGCCTGCGTCTCGCCCGAGCATCCAGCTGGCTTTCTCCGATACGTCGAAGCACGTCGGCGAGACAAATATACATTCCCTTTCGCAGCGAGCGATATGACGCGTCTAGGTCCAAACATCCCGGGTTGCTAAGAACAGACAAAATGACTTTGATCACAGACATCAATTGGTCCCGTGACCATCCATCCGACCTTCCAGAGAACCCTGCCCCCCACGTCGTGGGTTTACTGCTCAAATATGTCCTTGAACTGCCACCTTCTGTACTCGGGTTCAGAAGGATCAGGGCAGCATCTAACCTTTGAATAACCTCGCCCAAAGAATGGGATTTAAGTTTGAGGACAAGGGAAGGTGGAAGTTTGTCAAGCCAGTGGAGACAATGCAAGAAATGGCTTACTGGGTCAGGACGCTAATAAATGGGCAGTGTGTTGGGACGACTGGGGAGATGGTGCCATGACATTACAGTAATCGCACCAAGAATACTTGCATTGGGACGACCATGTGTTCGTCTCGGAATGCTTCTAGTTACTATTATACCTGTCTTTGCAGGCCAGTGTTTGATCTGATCTGATCGGAACAAACCCAGATCTGAGGTAAACCGGCGATCATTTTGCTCACCATTGCAATACTGCCTCAGAAGGGCCGCATTCTTTCTAGAAGTTATAAATAATACTTGAGTCAGGTCGAGTCAAGCGTAAAGAGGCTTTTAACGTGATACCACAGGAGTATGTCCAACTCCGCCATGGCCGTTGTCAACAACTGCACTCGGGAACCTGAAATTCAGGAGAGTGAATTGTATGGTCCTGATCCATGTGATGTCAACTTTGTTCTTCCAACCCCCCCGGTGCTATCCACCAACAAACTGCGTCTCATCCCATTTATCCCTCGAGTTCATGCTGGTGCTTACCTCGATGGTATTCGTGGACACGAATCCATGTTTCAACACACACACGCTGCTTTCGGACAACCAACCAACTTCCTGCGATATGCCGAGGAGCGTCGACGGGACAAATGTTCCTTCTTGTTCGCAGCGGTCGACATGACACGCCAAGATCCCAACCATACCGAATGGGAGGGCTCTTTCGCAGGCTTGTTTGGGCTGCTGAGAACCGACAAGACGAATTTAACCACAGAGATTGGTCCCGCGGTCGTGCTCCCTGCTTTCCAGCGCACCCATGTTGCATCACATGCAGTTGGGTTGCTGCTGCGGTATGTCCTCGAACTGCCACCCTCAGGATTGGGCTTTAGAAAAGTCAAATGGGCGGCCTCTCCGGAAAACACTACGTCTAATAATCTCGTACGACGGATGGGATTCAAGCTGGAGGGTATGTCGAGATGGAAACTCGTGATGGCAAGGACCGAGGGATACCAGGTTTTTGGCAAGGAAGCAAGGACAGGTGACGCAGGAAATGGCTTGCTGGGTAGAGATAGTAATGAATGGGCGGTGTGTTGGGATGAATGGGAGGAAGGTGGAAGGGAGCTTGTAGAGCGCGTCCTCTCAAGGGCGGCATAACTATTATTGAAGGGAATACATACCTGACACGGAATTATAGGGTGCCATTTATATGGTAGAAGTCGTTGTGCAACCATATCATGGAAAAGTTTGTTCCAACACGAGAAGTCATTCCTTTGT
>JBBPTV010000576.1:0-18578 GCA_038094275.1 Tubosaeta brunneosetosa | reverse complement strand
ACATGACTGCTTTGCCTCGGACTTCACCAAGACAGGGTATGCGATGATCAAGGAACCACATCTTGAGTCCACCCGGCGATACCTCAATTTCATCATGAACCAGTTTAGGGAACGATTCCGTGTCGGAATCTTCCTGTTTGATAGAAACTACAACCGTTTCACTCGCTGTGGCTGGTGAAGTAAGAAAGTTATGCAGTGTGGCAAGGATATCTGCAAAAGGGGTAATCTGAGGGAATATGCCATGGTATGCGATAAGTCGTCCATCTACGATTGAGAGCCGGATGTCAATCACGCGAATCCCCGCAAGCAACTGGGTATCCAAGGGTCGGCTTTGGCATTGTGAAATGGGCCAGCCATAGAACGCCATCGTTTCATGAGTGCCTGTGTGTGATCAGCGAGACGTATCTGGGAGGGGTAGGACTGACCCGGGAGCATCAAGGATGAAAGCGGCACCGAATTTGGTATGCTTGCAAGGAAGCACGAGGTATCTCTATACGGGAACACAACTAAAACATGGAGCCTTCGGGACATCTGTTCAACCGTAGAAGTCAGCCCAGCCCAGGGTAATACCGGTGTATTGCGTGGCACACCCGATTGCGATACATGGTCCAAGGGAAGTCACTTCGCGCCATGACGCGCTCCCATTTTCTGCCGGGTGCCATAGAGAGTTCAACTGCTACCGGACTTGGATTCTCCATGATGTCGGGAAACTCTTTTGAAGTGGCATCCAGCGAACATTTTGAGAACAATAGCGATTTAGATTTCGGAGAAAACTGGACGCTTGTGGAGAACGGGGGGACTAGGAGGATGCATCGATCAGTTGTGCGCTTTCCAAACCTGCAGATAAGAGCATCTTTTGTCTGGTTTGAGATTTTGAGGCGCATGTCGAGGACCAAGGCGCGTCTCGCTTGGCCGCAGCATCGTGCGCAGAACTACGGCCAAAAGTAGAAATTAATTCACATACCCTTCTCTGTCAGTGGCCCACTCAACTACTTGCTCAGCCATGTCGCAGAGCCAGCCTCAAGACAGAATTCCGGTATAACTAATTAGCTTATTGAAGCCCTTTGACAACATCACCATCTACAGGTCCTCACTGCATCCGTTCGCGATGTCAGATTCTTCACCGCGCTCTTAAAGGGCATCAATTTTGCTAATGTGAGTCCCGTTGTCCGGCAAATGGGCGTCCCGGGCGCGAGCATGGATTTAAATCACTGCCTCAGCGTGCCTCCGTCACCCTGACCGCGGACACCGCAATGGGCATGTTTGTTACCGTGGAAGAAGCACATTGCATACTCGGTACGTGCACAAGGCAGCCTCACTGCTGCTTTATGGCGCCCTTCCTCGTCCTTTTTTTACACTCAGGTTTCCATTTTAACCCACCCTCGTCGTGCCTTTGCAGCAACATCTTACATTTATCGGGATCATTTTGACCAATGGAGTTATACCCCTGTCCACTCTCTCCCCGAAAACTCCCAACCATCTCAAACACCTGACCCTCGCCCAAATTCGACAACGTTTGAGATACCCCTTACCACGCTCATCGAATGCCTTGGCGTCTTTGGCACAGCAAATTTGACCGCCCATTCAAGTGCCCCGCGAACGAGGAGATGGCGCAGGGAAGACGATGTATCTGAAGAAGAGCGCAAGAATATAAACGGACAGGGTAGGGGTGCCTCGTCCAACAGCGTGCAGCAGTCCAATCCAATGCACGGGCTCGAACATTTCTTTGGCGGAGGGAATGAAAAAAGGACCAGCATGCGGCTTTCATATGCTGGGCCTGGATATCCCTTGACGTTATTGCTGTAAGTGTGTTGCCTCGCGCTCCGTCTCTTCCCCTCCTGCGGCCGTATTTCCGACTCTACCTCTTCACTTTCACGGTTTGTCCGCTCACGGGCTGATCCGGTGATGTAATGACCAATCCACGAACCGTGCCCACCATCCTAGCGCCGAGGATGCTTCAGGGCCAACGACCGCATGCGAAATCACGACGTTTGATCCAGAACCGAATATAGAGCTTCCTTTTGACGGAAATCAAACGTGAGCGCCCGGTGTTCTCGTTCGTGTGTGTTGCGTGTCTGATCATGTTGCATCTGCCTCTGTTTCTCATTCCGTGTCTTCGATTTGGAAATTGTGATAGTGCACTGAAGGTTATATTCAAGGTCAGCATCTTTATTGAGCGCGTGTGCCCAACACTCGTGGGCGTTTAACTGCTTCGTAATTAACTTTTACTTCTATCGTACCGCACAGTCCTCATCGTGGCTCCGAGATGCACTGTCTGAAATTGACTCTTCTTGTGATAAAATCACGTTTATCGCCAACCCCACCGCAGACGTTGCAAGAAGTGCGGGAAAGCGGAAGGAGGGTGCTGGTGACATGTTGAGTACTTCCAAGCCTCTCTTCCGCATCAAGGCATCAGGCGATTTCGGGAGCACTGAGGTACGTGACTGATCACGTCTTTCCCCGCAGTACTCCTTTATCTCCTTGGTGATTGGAACGAAACACGGCCTTGTCCATGTCGTTGCGCCATTTAGATGGATTACCCCAACGACAAAGAAGTCTTGGAAACTTTTGAGTGTTGGCGTTCGGTATCAGTCAGGTAAAACATATCATTTTTTTACCATATTTGCGCTCACTCGCAACGGGGTTTGGTCCATCAAGCTATCGCTTCGCACACATTACGCACACCGTACGCGCACTTCAGAGCTCCACCAAGACGTCCTTGCGGATCGAAGCGGGAGGATTACTTAGCCTACAATTCCTAGTCCCGGTTCCGAAAGCCAGAGGAGGCGGGACGTCGGACTCATTTATAGAGTTTAGGGTACGTACGACGGGTGTTTCAGGGATATAATCTGACCTGTATTCCCAGTGCATGGCATTGGATGATGAGGTCGCGTGACTAGCGTTACATCTGGTCTTCGCGAGAAGTCGATCTTACCCCAGATTGTCGCTCGCTAGTGAAAAATGCACTAAATCTAAGGCGTGTATAAAATGAAGAGTAATGACGCGATCACAGCAGGCCATTGAAATATGCATTGGTACTATCCTTGGGGGCAGGTTGGGCAGATGCAGTTGACGAGGGTAGTCGAGGTGCGTAGTCGGCGATGATCGAGTCAAAGGAAGCAGGTGTGGATGGTGCTGTTGCGCTAAATGAGTGTGTGACTGTAAATGTGGAGCAAAGTGACTTGCCATGGGGTGCTAGCTTCAAATTGGCTGCAAGACCCAATACAATCAACTGGCGGACAGCGTCACCATCCAAAGGCTGGAAGCGTGGTTCCTTACAAGGGTTATTAACTGATACAACAAGACGCACCTTGGTAGGTGGCTCCGTCTTTAAAGGTACCGCCGCCTCCTTCTGTGGAGGCTTGTATGTCCCTAAGGGATTTGAAGCTCTCCCAAGATATGCCAGAACATCTCCTTTGGTCAACATGCCACGAACACCGGTTCCTTTGATGGCCTCTGCATCGGTGACACCACCCTCGACGAGCAAACGGATGACAGATGGCAGCAAATGCTTAGAATGCGTTGGACGACCCGAGTGTATCTTTGGCCCTTGGGCAAGCTCAGGTGTTGATGGGGGAGGGGGTAGTGAGGGAGGAGCAGCGGTCATGGGTGGGGGGGCAGCTGCTTTAGGTTCCTCCTTCGGCACCTCAAGGTTGGATATATCGTCGCCCTCCTCCGCAAGAAGCGCAATGACCCTTCCGACAGACACATTTTTCGTACCGTCTACGGCCTGCACAGATGTACAAATGTGTGAGCACACCACGACGTCTTGCACGACAGACGTACCAATATCTTTGCGAGTACACCGTCTTCCTGGGCTTCCACGTCAATCGTCGCCTTGTCCGTTTCCTGAAACGGGGTAAGCGAACTAGGCCGGAATCACGCGAAGTCACGCACGATTTCGAGCAGAACGTCGCCAGCAGAAAAAGATTCGCCTTCACTTTTTTTCCATGAAGCAATGCCGCCCTCGGTCATTGTGGGTGACATGGCAGGCATTTCAAGGTTGGTAACAGCCCGACGAACGGTGGTTTGGTGGAGGCCTTTATAAGTTGGTGTGAGCGCGTCGTAGACACCGAATGGTAAAACCTACATCTGCGGTGGAGCGTCCGAGCGACGAGGGCAGCTGTGCGGAACGACATGGCCCGGTGAGAAGTGTGAGCCTGCAACTTGACCCCTCCCTTGGCGCTCGAGTCGACCCCCCCACAGCTCATCATCCTCAGACCAGCCACTTCAGTACGGACGCAACAGCGGGTGCATCGCCAGCGACATTTGACGGGCATCAATCATCTTCGTGGACACCACACTAGGTTCATTTCACACCAACATGTCCGCTCAGTTGGCAGAGCTTTTGGTAGCAGAACGCGTGGCACAACTCCAGTGAGCGTTGCCTATCACCATCCATCTGAGCAGTAGCTTATCCTCTCACAGCGCGGTCATACAACGGAGAAATGTGCTCCTACGTGAGATGTACCGCATGATCCAGCAGAAACACAATGCTGGCGTCTTCCTCCCACTGGAGGAACCCAATGGTGGGAATGATGACGCGGACGAGGGACTGAAGCAGTTCCTGGACCGGTTCGATCTTGGCAAACAGTGAGTTTTGCCATTTGCTCGGTTCATTCCGTTGATCCAACATCGCCGTCCGCACGTGTCGGGTCTGACTTGCCTTTTAATTTTTTGCAGCCAAGAATCGGGCATGATATTGAATCTGTCCGACGCCGAACTTTCGGTCCCGTTTCTGCCCGAAGAGAACGTGGAGCGAGCCGTACCTGATGTGGACTCGCCGATGTCCGAGCCACCTGTGTCGCCCACGCGGACCAAATCACCGGTGCAGAAAGAAGAGGACGAGGAGGCTGAGATTGATGAAGCCGTCGGTGTCATTGTCGAGGTCGAGGTTCCCGTGTCGCATCTGTCCGCGCCATTGCTCGGACAACCCAAGCAGGTGGAAGAGAAGGAGGAAGAGGAGGAAGAGGAAGAGCAGGAGGAGCGGGAATTTCTCCCTGAGGACCACAAGAGCATTCCTCCTTCACCTCGCCCGCCATCTCGCCACGCGTCAACGACTTCGTATCACAGTTCTGCAGCATCGCGACATACGTCAGGATTCCGGACCCCTCCCCTCCCCTCCCAATCAACGCAACATGTTAGCGTTGAACCCATCCCCGAAACCGTCGAGATGGACACCTCAGAACCTATGGAAGATGTCCGTGAGGAGTCTCCCCAGTTGACACTTCCCCTTTCCTCCCCTGCATTTCCTCCTCCGACGGAGACAGACACCAACTTTGAGGATATTGTTGACGTCGTGGCCACAAGCCCGCCTGGCTCTGAGCCTGAGCCCGAGGTTGTTCAAGTGGAACTCCCGCGTCCGATGGTCATCCACACCGCGGTTGATGTCACGTCCATTCAACCGTCTCTGCTCATACCTACGCCAACATCTCCTGCCCCTGCGCTTCCTGACTTCAGCTTTGAAGATACCGATGGTGAATCCTTTGCTGAGGAGCCGCCACGGACGCCCAGTCTAGTCGAGGTTCAACGTCACCACTTCGATCCCACCTACAATCTCCCGCCTCTCAAGGACCTTCCCCCAGAATACTTCCGCAAGGGCAAATCGTCGAAGCAGAAAAAAAAGGACAAGGATAAGACGGATGCCAAAGGAGGTAAGGAGGAATGGGCAACGCTTGGATTCGCCAAGTGGGGTGCGATTATCCGTGCAAACCCAGTTCATAAAAAGGTTTCGAGGGCCACAAAGTGTCTGAGTACAAGGGATTGGGGTGTATGTATGCTTCTTTCTCCTCGGTTTTGTGCTGAACATTCGCGCGCTTTGGCACAGGTTGCGATTACAGAGCTCAGGCTGATGCGCACGCTGGAGCGGGTCGAGTATCTCGAAAACAACGCAAAGTGGAGTTACAGACAGCCAAAGAAGCAGCGAAATCTGGGAGGCGTCACAAGGACACACTGGGACTACCTGCTGGATGAGATGGTATGTGTTCTCTTTTGTGTCCTTGTACCCGGGAACGCCCATCGTCACAGTATGGTCGATGCGCCGAGACTCATGCGAACGACAGAAATGGATGCGAGTTGACTTCCGGGAGGAACGCAAGTGGAAATACGTTCTTGCTTTTAATATCTCTACTGCTGTCCTCGACTGGCATGGGGCTGGAACGCGCGAAGAACGCATCAAGCAAGGCATTTGTATGCATTGGAAGCCGCCACGCACGATAGATCCGACCTCGCAGCAACGGCGACAACAAGGAAATATGGATGTGGATAACGACGGAGTTGCCTGCGAACAGGGTGACAAGGAGCAGACGTACAGCGATCAGGAGTCTGGAGATGAGGATGACGAGGGAGAAACAGAGCAACAAACTATCGTCGATGCATTGGAGACGGGGAATGTCCTCGAGGAGGCGTTGGAGGAGAGTGGGTCGAGGTCTGGTTCAGGCGAGTCAGGGGAGAGCAGTCAGAGGCAGAGCACGGGCCCCGATGGGGTTGTGAAGCCGAAGATGGAAGACGTGGAGGATTCATCCGCGTTGGGAAACATGAGTGGTGCGTGGCAGAGGAACCCCGATGCGATGGATGTTGACACCGTTCGCCCCGCTTACGCTGGAGTGGATGGAGGTGCGGACGGCGAAGCTGAGAGAACGGAGACGACCAGGCCGGAGGTGGTTGATCTTGTGGGGCTCAAACCAGATTCCAGTGATCCAGTTCTAGGTTCGCAGGCAAGTCTCGAAGTCCAGAGCGGCACCCTTCCCGTACCCAGCCCTAGCAAGGCGGCTCCAAAGTCAAATTTGTACGCCCCATTGAGAGAGCGGATCGCATATGCCGACGACAGTAAACTATTCATAGACAACGATGACCTCGATCTCGTCAAAGCTCTTTCAGATCTCACTACCGAAGACCCTCTACCGCCTTCGCTCGATTTCGACTCTACACGTTCTCTCGACCTCTCGGACCTCTTCCCTGAACTCCAGCCGCTTGGAATGCCTGACGTTTCACCTTCTGAACCGAAAAAGAGGTCTGATAGCAGACGCGTCGATGACACTGGGTACACGAGGATAACACCTATGGGCAGGTTCATGTTGTGCAAACCCACATTACTCGGCCCATTGCAGCCCGTGAGGCGGTGGAAGAACGGGAATTGGCTTCCCCCAGAGGAGCCTCCTGTCACGGATATTGAGAGTTCTGCGGGTAGGATTACCGACGAGAAGCTCGCTGGTAAGTCCGCACTTGAATAATCTCGCATTGGTGTCGTGAATCTTGTCTCATTGGTTCCTTTTCTTTAAAGGACTCTTCGATGGCCTCAAACCGCCGAGTATGGGGGGTACCTTCGTTCCGCATCCTCCCAAAGAGAAAAAACGCGAACATGCATGGAATCCTGCAGAAGACGCCCGGCTGAAATTCTTTGTCGAAAAGTACCCTTCTAATTGGATCCTTGTTGCCGACTCTTTCAACTCGACCCAGGCTACTGTCTCGTTTGACAAACGAACGCCTTGGGAGTGCTACGAGCGCTGGAACCTCAAGTTAGGTGGGAAGCCTCCGAGTGGCATTGCCGGCCATGTGGACGCGGCATCTCCTGCGGGTGCAGAGGGAACGTCGCCTCCTCCCACGCCTTCTACGTCCACGCAGCTGGCTCAGATGACGACGAGGGGTGTGAAGCGTCTCGCGAACATTAGTGTTGCGCAAGGCCAGGTCGGTGGGGCAGGTGTAGCTGTCAGCTCGGATACGTTAAAGAGACGAAGACACTCGCTCATGTACGATTGTATACGAAAGACCGCAAAGAAAAGGGAAGCGAATCAGAAGGCTGCAAGCAGTGCGTGCCTTTTAACGATGACGTGTAAATAGATTGTTGCTAATGGGTTTGCAGTCAACCAGAGGAAAGCTCCAAATATCCACGACACGCATGGACAGTATAATAAGATGCCGAAGCTTTCGCCCGCCGAGCTCAGCCGGATGAAAGCAGAGAAAGATTCGAGAGACCAAGACCTGTTGATGGCACGACGAAGGCACGACGAGCTTGCGAGACAACAACTCTTGCGTGCACAGGTTAGTGCTTTCTTGCCTTTGATACGCTTACATTTTTATCCCTTATGTAGCAAGGGACAGGTGCGGCTACCAGTTCTGCACAACAACCCCAGCAACAAGCTCCACAGTCGCAACAACCCCAATCGCAACCACCTCAATCTCAACAGCAACCGCAACCGCAACAACAACCACAGCAGACAGGTAATGGGGCTGCCCGACCAGCTACTCAATCTTCCCAGCCCACGCCACAAATCCGTCCTCAATCTGCAGTCCCCCAAGTCAACATCTCTCAGCAACAGCGAATGCCTACTCCACTGTCTGCGGCTGGAGCACGCATGTCACCACAGCAAATGCTCCAGGTCCAGGCTGCGCAGGCGCGCGCAGTCGCCCAATCTGTCCAACTACAAGCTCAGGCACAGGTTCAGGCGCAAGCACAGGTCACACCCCAGACCGCTCTCAGTAGTCTGCCTGCTGCTGCCCATCTCTCACCACCATATCATAACCGGGCAGCGACGTCCTCACCTGGTATTGGTGTTGCACAGCAAGCTTCCCCCCCTCGGACTGTTGCAACTCCATCGAATGCTGGTGTAACCGCCTCTCCTCGCCCACCGTCTGCTCAAGCTCAACTACCGATGCCATCGCCACAAATCCTCGGGAACGCGATTCCTCGCCTGGCGAACACTATACCGGCACATTACGTACCAGTGCTGCCCCCCGGCACGCATCTCACACAAGAACAAATGGATCAGCTGAGGCTTATGCAGGTGAGATCCTTGTGTTAGTTGATGACAGCGATTTTCCTGACATATGGCTTTCGCCTGACACAGCGAACAACGATGACGCAGGCACAGCAAGGAGGACAATATGCTTCCCAGGGCTAACTGTACATGTTATTGGTGGGCTACCGCATGTATTTTGTCGATATTTTCGCCTTGCTTTCACATATTCGCATATATCGTCTTCATCAGTCATCAGGTGTGATGTCGTTGACCGTGCAGGTTCCGTAGATGACCTCACTGACATCCGCTCAACCATTATATGCCCACTGCTTCACAGGCGATACTGACGGTCGTTGTTAGTCTTTCGGTCGCCCATGAACTTGTGGACCTGACACACCCTGATTTCAACGACGACCGTCCAAGTCCCCAGTTCAAGACCCAACCTTTCACATATATAAACCCAGGCATTGCGCCATCGTCGCCACTTCCTCTCCATCCCGTATCTGCGGTTTTCTGGTCTTGCTCTCCTGCCGCAATCTTCTGCTTTAAGATGTCGACAGCTCATCAAATCACTATTTCGCCAAGCATTTCTGCGTTCGCGTCCGTCATAGGCCCCGACGACGCGGATCAAGTCCTCGCTGCGTCTGTGACTCTGATCAACGTTCACGACACTTCATTCGAGCCCAGTCTCGCCGCCTCCACCTCTGATGACGGCGTGAAGGACGCAGCAAAGGACCACGATCTTTCGATGTTCGGCATGATGTTATTAAAGACCTTCCTCATTTGGTTGTACCAGCTAGTTATCGCCGTCCTTGTCCAGCTTTCTGCCATCGCGTCGGACGTTGTCGCTCTCGAGGATCGTGTTACCGCTGTCGAGAGTACTCCCCCGATGGTCTACGACCCGGTTACCCAAGTGCTCTCGCGACAGGTCAACGAGTTGTGCGAACTAGCCGCGTCCCAGCAAGATCGTATCCTCTTCCTCGATAACTCCCACCGTGCAGAGATGGACGTCTGCGAAAAGACGATATGGGAATTCACCAACAAGATCAACGATGACTTCAAGACCCGCGACGACGCCTTCGAGAACCATTGCGAGGCCTTCAGGCTTCACAAGGTCGCAATGGGAGTTCAGGGAGCGAGGATCACTGCGGTCAAGGCCGACCACGCGCTCAAGATACACCTCCTCCAGAAGGATGTGGCAAACATTCAGACGGAGCTTTCCACGATCAAGAAGCTGGCGCCACTTACAGATGCGACATCTGCCAGCCAAGTTCCAAAGGAGGCCTCAGAAACCCTCGCAAACGTCATTCGACCGAAGGAAGCAGAGGTTGCCAAAGGTAAGGTGTTTCTCGCTTTGCTCGCCTGCGACGTAGCTGACGCGACATCCGCGCCTAGAGATCGAGAGGTCCCCCCCTCTGCCTCCTGTCATCGCACAATGCCCGTTACGCGCTGCAGTCACTTGTGATAAGGCTGTAACTATTGCGACTTCGTCGGGTTCGGTCCTGCCTCCAAACGAGGGTAGGTGCTGTAATTGTCTGCCTTTCCCGACCCGACGTTGCGTGCCACAGACGAAACCAAGGTCAAGATTCCCAAAACATTTCTTTCCGTCGCTCGCACCAACGCGGGTCAGTCTGGCGCTCACAAGATATCCGCGATACACATAGCTAAAGCCATGGAACGCTTGATGCACACGAAAAGCAAAGGTAAAGAGAACCAGCCGTGCAACAGCCCGACTAAGACCCCGACGCAAGAAGATAAGAAATCCGGGCCTAGTGCGGAGCCGTCTCGGGACATCGCTATGAAGCTGTCTTCTATGGCAAGTCCCCTGAAGGCCCAGGTTGGTTCTGGGTTAGCTTCAAAGATTTCCGCGTTGCCGAAGCCGTGCAAGTCGCTCCTGGCTAGTCTTACTAAGCCTGTGGATGGTAGTGAATCGAACGGTACGTTGAGTATACGTATACTCAATGATTCTGTGTCGTGACCGAAGCTGACCCCACGCCACTCGATAGAAGTCAAGACAGCTGATCGTCTACCCGGGAGGTTTGAGACCCAGACGAAAAAGCCGATTACTTCTAAGTTCCCTGCCATCGTCAAACCCAGACCTTTCTTGGAATCTGCATGTAAGCCGTTGGTGCCTGTCTGGTTGGTCTTTTCTGACGAATAGTAGCACCGAGAGTAGTCGAGAAGCCTCCATCGTCTTCCTTGGAGGCACTGGATGCCGCGTTACAAGCGTTGGAGGCGAACGGCAACAACCCCCTTTTGACGCGAGAGCCGCTCTGCTGCTCAAGTGATGACCTAAGTTTCTCGGACACTGCACCTGCTCCCCCGGGTTGGTATCCCTTTCTTGATGTGTTCCACGTACTAATGGATGCAAAAGCGAGACGGGGCTCCGACAGAGGGAGCATTCCGACCCCCCTCAAGCCGAGGAGCATGAATGTCATGGTCACGAAAAGTCCTCTGAGATCCACGCGTGAGTGATTCTCATTCGTTTGCCTTGCCCATGCTGACGAGTGTTAGTGGCAACGCTGGCGGAAAACGAAGCGTCTCCACCCTTGCCTGCATCATCGTCACTGGTGGCGCTTGACGCGGCAGTACAAAAGTTCCAAGGCGAAGGGGGCATTGTGACTTTTGTTCCAGTTCCCGGTGTGGATTTCATAGGAATGATGTCTTCAGGGGCGAGAGCTGCTCACAAGCGCGAGAGCAACTACGTGTCCCCCGCCAGGGCCCCGGCCAAACCCTCGCGGAGACTGTAGCGAGTTACCGATGTCACCCTCAGTTATACCTTGATGATTATAATACCATACTAATGGTAATACGTCGGTGTGATAATTTCAGTCTCCGAAGTCGGAGTTTAAACTTCTTCGGACCCCCCTCAAGGTTTCAAAGTGATACTTTGATTTGAGTTCCAGGCTGGTGTTTTGCTCCGGCCTACAAGTTTTACCCCTTCGACAACGCACTCTCATTCAAAACGGCGTCGGCTGGTGGAAGCGTCAATCGACGCCCGGAGTCTTCAGCCAGGTCGTCGGCGATGGATAATCCTCCAAACGCCAATATACACACCATCGTCAAGGCTCAAATCGTCTTCCTTCTCTCGACACTCACGGAAGATAATTTCGAGCGAAACCAGCTGGAAATACGTTCAGTACGTCTTTATTTCATTTTTCTCGTCGACCCTCACCAGGTCACACCACACAGCTTTCCGAGCAGCACGGTCTCGACACGTACCTTCACTTTATCCGTCGTCTCATCGTCCATTCCCAAGGTCGTCTCGCCTTGGCCGCCCCCCCTTCTGCGTTTGATACCTCTACCGCTCTGACTTTTCGCCTTCTTGTCCAGGAAACTCAGCGTCTCGCTCGTGACCCTTTTCTCGCTGACCGATTCCGTGACGGCATAGACAAGGGCGAAGGAGACGCTTTCAGGCATTTCGATCTCCTCCGATTTGTTGATCGCGTCTCTCTCAGACCGCTCGAGCGGCTCGTCCTCGCTTCGTCTATTGTCGCTGGTTCTACTCGTAAGGAGTTGGCCAGTCAAGCTGCAGCTCTCGTCCGTGTCGACTTTGAAAACGCCGTCCTCTCCCTCTGCCAGCATCCTTCCTTCGACCACGCCGATCTCTCACCTCAACAAATAGCAAAACTCATGTCAAACTTGTTGTCGGACTCTACTTCGGAAACCCCCGTGTTGGATGCAACCCAGCGACAAGCCCTCATTGCCGCTGCACAAGCCAAGTACGGTCCAGAAATAGTCGCTCCTATTCTGCAGCGCATCTTCCCCACATTGAGGTATGCTCCAATATATGCTATTCATATCTACGCATGACTCACAGGGCACGCCGGCGCAGCCTGCCTCCCGGTGCCTCTCTTGTCCAAACTTTGATTCAACTCGGCCCGGAGATCACCAGCGATGCGGACACTGTTCGTGCGCTCCTTCTTCGGTTTGGGATCTCCGACACCAATCCTCCTCGGGATGCCCAAGTGATCGAGATCATATCCAGCATGGCTCGGCTTGCTGCGGAGGGCACAACCCTGTGTGATGTAGGGGCTTTGGTGAGGGCTTTGGGCAGTTTTGTAAGTTCTGGCTTCCGGGCGCATGATTCCGTCATGGTTGACACGTTGGCAGCACGTCACCCTTAACTGGGCCAACGTCATCAAGGCATTTGACTGGGCTGATCGTCATGGAGTTGATACTGCCACACTCAAATTATTGATCGCTATTCTCCTCAATTGTCCGCGGGACGTCGATCCGCACGCGGTGACTGGGTTCTGGGGGACGTGGAAGAATTCGTTATACCAATTGAAGCTTCTCGACGCCCTCTTGTCCTTGCCTGCAGACACTTTCAATTTTGTGTCCTTGCCTGGTCACAGAATTGTCACCGTAGAGGATGTGGCAGTTGCGAGCCCTACCATCAAGTCTTTGGCGGCCAACGTTCAGGGACATACGTGGAACTCTCTTGACCTCTTCGAAGTCCTTGTGCGACTTGCCGATTCGGACAGCGCTGATATCCGAAATTGTGTTCGTGATATGCTGGACAAGGCGCTCAAGATCAGTGCAGAGCTGGTTCATATGGGTCTGCTTCAGGTTCCGGTATGTCTTTACTTGTCCTCGTCTATCTTTATCCGAACGCTATCGTAGGATCAGAACTGGGGTGACATCCGGTTAGAGTACTCTCGCAGGCTTTTGGCTATGTTTTTAGCGGGTCATCCAAACCATCAGCTCGTCTTTATGCGCCTGTGGCAAATCGATCCTGCGTATCTTCTTGGTGCATTCCGTGACTTCTACGAAGAAAGCCCCCTTAATATTACGCGAATTCTGGATGTTGCGCAGGACCTCAAGGTGAGAAACCCATCGTACGTGTGGTTCCCGTCTAACTTGCCTCAGATCCTGGAAAATCTCCTTGAATCACGTCCCTTCACGTTCGCTCTTGACGTCGCTGCACTCGCCTCTCGCCGAGAATACTTGAACCTGGACAAATGGCTTGCTGACAATGTCACTGCCCACGGTGCCGAGTTCCTTCGCTCTATGATACATTTCTTGGAAATCAAAATGGAGAGCGAGAAAGTTTCGAGAATGTCGGACCCTGCAGCTGACAGTCGCACTATGCCCCTCAACCCTCAAACGATCGCCATCTTCCTCCGTACCCTTCGAAACAAGTCTGTGCATAATCTCCGTGTTTGAAATTTGCTGACGTAATATCTGCAATGTAGCTCCGCCAAAATGCCTCGTGAAGACATAGATTACTGCCTCGAAGTCCGCAACGCATGTCTGCAAATTCACCCACGTCTAATGAATCTCACTCCCGGTACCGATACCGAACCCGGTTTTGCTGTCGTCAACTACTCGGCCGAAATTGAAGCCGAAGTTGATGCTATTTACAAGGAAATGTACGACGAACAAACGACCATTGACGAAGTTATTGCCCTCCTTCAACGCAGCAAGGCTTCCTCGGATCCTAGAGATCACGAAATCTTTTCCTGCATGCTCCATTTTCTTTTCGACGAGTATAAATTCTTTCAGTCCTACTACCCCGCACGCGAACTTGCTATGACCGGTTACCTCTTTGGCTCAATCATTCAACACGAACTAGTCGATCTTATTCCGTTTGGAATCGCCCTTCGTTACGTCGTCGACGCCTTGAGCTGCCCTCCCGAGACGAACTTGTTCAAGTTCGGTTTGCAAGCTCTAGCACGCTTCGAGAGTCGCCTTCCAGAATGGCAGCCGCTATGTCAGGCATTATTGGGCATTCCGCATCTGATAGAGGCCCGTCCGGACCTCGCGGCTACTATCCAACGGGCAATTGCTTCTGGAGCGGATGGGTCGAACGGTGACTTCAGGAGTCACGCGGTTGATCCGACTCCGGTGTTCACGGCTATCCAACCTGACAAGTTGGACCCAGAGGTCGTCGAACCGGCCGAGGAGTTATCTGACAAGGTGCTCTTCATCGTGAACAACCTTGCACCGAGCAACTTTGACGCAAAAGTCACGGAGATGATGGATTACTTTGACGACACTCACGCGAGGTGGTTTGCTAATTACTTGGTCGACCAACGGGTCAGTACGGAACCCAACAATCACCAACTCTATCTGCGTTTCTTGGACGCCCTCGAAAAACCAAAACTGGGAAAGCTCATACTCCAAGAAACATTCATCAAGTCTGCTGCGATGCTCAACAGCGAAAAAACGATGCAGGTCACGTCTGAGCGGGCCATCTTGAAGAATCTTGGATCTTGGCTCGGGACCATCACGCTAGCTCGGGACAAGCCTATCCGTCACAAAAATATCTCCTTCAAGGATCTCCTTGTTGAGGGTTACGAAAGTGGACGGTTGATCGTCGCTATTCCATTCGTGTGCAAGACTCTTGAACCGTGTGCCAAGTCCAAGGTGTTCAAGCCCCCGAACCCGTGGCTCATGGCTGTCATCTCGCTTCTTGTGGAACTTTATCACTTTGCCGATCTCAAGCTGAATTTGAAGTTTGAGATCGAAGTGCTGTGCAAAGGACTTGACATTGATCTTGATTCTGTTGAAGCCACGACGATCCTCCGAAACCGTCCTACGGCTGATGCCACTGTCACTGCTCCCGGTCTCCCTGATTATGTCGGTGATATGGATTCGTTGCAGATGAACGGATTTGAAGGCGGAGTCCAGGGCAAAGGACAAGTCATGTCGCTCGGCTCTGCCGCCCCTACCGAAGGTCAGAGGGCGATTGGGGCACATATTGAGTCGATTCTGGCTGGCCTGGCATCAAGCGTCATCATCAGTCCGCAACTCGCACCGCTGCACGTCAACCATTCTTTCAAGAGGGCCGTTCAGTTGGCTGTTGATCGTTCGGTTCGCGAGGTTCGTACTTCTTTTGTTTTGATGGTTTGTTTTGCTCACTTGGGTTCATTGTTAGATCATCGTGCCTGTCGTCGAACGATCGGTCACGATTGCGGGCATTTCCACTCGTGAGCTCGCTATGAAAGACTTTGCTATGGAGTCCAGTGAGGAGAGGCTGCGCAAGGCTGGCCATCTAATGGCTCAGAAGCTTGCTGGAAGTCTCGCTCTTGTCACTTGTAAGGAACCCCTGAAAAGCAATCTTGGCGGACACCTTCGATCAGCCCTTGTTGATCATGGCTTCAGCGAACAAGTGATTACCGAACAGGTTTTGTCCATCCTTGTATCCGATAATGTGGAGGTCGCTTGCTCCGCCATCGAAAAAGCTGCAATGGAACGCGCGGTGGCAGATGTTGATGAAAGTTTTGCGACTTCCTACGAAGCTCGCCGGAGGCACAGAGAGCTGCGCAGTGGCCAACCGTTCTGGGACCCCAATGCCCCTTCCACCAACTATACACTCAATCTCCCAGACCCCCTGCGTATCAAGGCTTCAGGCCTGCAGCCCCATCAAATTGCTGTATACGAAGACTTTTGTAAGCACTGTAAGCACTGTTCTGTCACGTCACTGAAGCTAGCATTTAGCTCTCGATCCCAAACGTCGGGCCTCTACCATGAGCCGGCCTGGTTCTGCGGTAGCGTATTCACGTGCAGACCATCTCCCTTCTACCGCATATGCCCCTTCTCCTGCCCCTGAGCAGGGGATGTCCGCTTTGAGTCACGTAGAAGCCATGGAACGGTTCACGGTTCGTCTGCCGACTGTCCGTCTTTCGTAATATTGACTCGGAGTTCAAGATCACTGTCAGAGACTTGGAGAGTCTTATTGCTCAGCTCCCCATCTCTTCACTCTCAGCATTGCCCTCGAATCATGATATTCGCCACCTAGTCCGCCAGGTCCTTTTCATCGCCGCTGAGTCAGTTGACCACCACCGGACTCCGCTGTTGATCTCTCAGAAGATTGTGCAATTGCTGTACAAGACATCTTCGCAACTGGGTAGGGAGGTCTACGTGGCGCTACTAGATCAACTATGCCATTCGTTCGAGGAAGTTGCGAAAGAAGCTATCACTTGGCTCCTGTACGCCGAGGATGAGGTTTGTGCTTGTCAAGATTCACCTGCGGTTGATGTTGATGTTGCGGTAGCGCAAGCTCAACATTCCAGTGACCGTCACTCTCCTTCGCAGCGGACTTGTGAACACCTCACTGCAGGACCAGCAGTTGGCCAAGAGCTTGTTCCAGGATCCTCGTTCGACCTTGCAGAGTTTCGCAGCCGGCCTCGTCCGGGATTGCTTGACCACTGACCCCCCCGTCGCGTCTCAAAACCAGTTAACATACACGATTGAGGTTTTGGGACAGCTTTCCCAAGCCGGAAAAGCCAATGAAGAGTACGTTTGTTCTCCGTTTCTCTCCCCCAATTTGTTTTAACGTGTCTCAGCGTTCAACGCCTGTTGGACGACCTTCGCGGTGTTGTGAGACGGCCATCGAATGCCATTGCTTCCGAAGGTGTTGTGATGAGGCAGCCCTCAGTGAAGCCCGAGACTGAACAACTCAGGGAGAAGCTCTTCTCCTGGTTTCAGCAATGGGTCACTATCTTCCAGCGTTCGCACTCCCCCGAGAAGGCGTTTGTCCCTTACATCACCCAGCTTACTAAGCAAGGCATTCTGAAAGTCGAAGACGTTTCCTCGTTCTTCTTCCGCGTCTGCGCCGAGTCCAGTATCAATAGCTATCTCAAGTGTGTCGCTGCCGGAGAGTTCGATTACGCATTTCAGGCCCTGGATGCGATGTCACGTTTGATCGTCTACATTATCAAGTATCACGGAGATGCGTCTGGTGTCAACAATGACCAGGCAAAAGTACACTACCTCACCAAAATCTTGTCTATCTTCGTTCTAGTTCTGGCCAATATGCACGAGGATCAAGGGACGATGTTCCAGCAGAAGCCGTTCTTCAGGTTCTTCTCCAGTCTTATTAACGACCTGCATGCGATGGAAGCGAACCTAGGATCGGCGTACTTCCAGCTGTTGACCGCTATCAGGTATGTGGATTGGTCCCGAAGTACTTCATTCATTCTCACTTTGATCCTGTAGCGATACTTTCAGTTCGCTGCAACCCACCTATTTCCCTGGTTTCGCGTTTTCCTGGCTGAGCCTAGTTTCCCACAGGCATTTCATGCCGAAGCTGCTACTCTCCGAGAATCGAGAAGGCTGGTCCGCATTCCACAAGCTTCTTTTGTCCCTCTTCAAGTTCTTGGCACCGTTCCTGAAGGAAGCAGATCTTCAACTTGCTGCTCGCGATCTCTACAGGGGCACGCTTCGCCTACTCCTCGTTCTCCTCCACGACTTTCCCGAGTTTCTCAGTGAATATTACTTCAGTCTCTGCGACGTCATCCCTCCCCGCTGTATCCAACTCCGCAACATCATTATTAGCGCGTTCCCTCTATCCATTGTCCTCCCCGACCCCCACTTGCGTAACATAAAATTCGACACAATCCCCGAAATGGGCCCTATTCCGCCTATCCTGTCCGACTTTGCCTCGGGTGTTAAAAGCGCTGATATCAGAAATGGCCTGGATCAGTACCTCCTAAACCGAGGCACTCCCACTTTCCTCGCTTCACTCAAGGACCGCTTGAAGTTATCCGTAATGGCGGACGGCGCTACCGAAGCTTACAATCTCTCTCTCATCAATTCTCTGGTAATGTATATTGGAGTGTCCTCGGTCGCACAGGCGAAGGCGCGCAGCGGATCGTCGGTCTTTGTTCCAAGCGACCCAGGCGTTGTTGCTTTACAGTACCTAGCTACTAATTTAGATGTTGAAGGTAAGGGAATTCCCCAGTACTGTGATCACCCGTTTATGTGTAATCATAGGACAACACCACCTCCTGAGCTCCATGGTGCTCCACCTACGATATCCCAATGCCCATACCCACTGGTTCTCTTCCCTACTACTCCACCTATTTGTCGAGGTCAAGGATGATTGCTTCC